>JAKSZT010054030.1:48473363-48494856 GCA_026826555.1 Tolypeutes matacus
TAGATAGATAGATAGATAGATAGATAGATAGATAGATAGATAGATAGATATAATATATATAGATAAATAAAATGTGGTGTGTATATACACCACATTTTATTTATCATTATCTCTATATTGTCTTAGCAATAAAGATTTTAAAAGAATGTGAAAGACAAATGCTTAAAAACAAATTAAAAACAAAACAAAACAGTGTTGACCAATGGAATCAAACTGAGACCTCAGAAGTCAACCCTCACATTTATGGCCAAATGATTTTTTACAAAGGGGCAAAGACCACTCAATTGGGAAAGATTAATCTCTTCAACAAATGATCTCCATTTGGAAAAAAAAAGTAGGACCCCCTCCTTCACACCTTATACAAAACTCAACTCAAATCTTTCAGGTCTGGTATTTAGCAATGATTTCTTAAACTTTACACCAAAGCACAAGCAGCAAAGGGAAAAAAATGGATAAATAAGAGTTCATCAAAATTTAAAAACTTTTGTGCTTCAAAGGACTTTATAATAATGAAAGTTAAATGACAACCTACACAATGGGAGAATATTTGGAAACCACATAACTTATAAAGGTTTAATATCCAGAATATATAAAGAAATCCTTCAATTTAACAACAAAAAGAAAAGACAAACAACCCAATTTAAAAATGGGCAAAAGACTTGAATAGCTCTCAAAAGAAGATATACAAATGGCCAGAAAGCACAGGAAAAGATGCACAATGTCATTAGTCATCAGGGAAATGCAAATCAAAAACCATGATTTCACACTCATTAGAATGGCTGCTATTAAAAAAAAAAAAAAAAAAAACCCAAAAACCAGAAATGACAAGTGTTGGAGAGGACACGGAGAAATAGGAACACTTTTTCATTGCTGGTGGCAATGTAAAAAAGGTGCAGCCACTGTGGAAGACGGTATGGTGGTACCTCAGAAAGCTAAGTATAGAACTGTCTTTGACCTGGCAATCCCACTACTAGGCATATACCCAAAAGAATTGAAAGCAGGGACTCGAACAGATATTTGTGCACCGATATTCATTGGCGACATTATTCATAATTGCCAAAAGATGGAAATAACCCAAGTGTCCAGCAACTGATGAATGATAAATAAAATGTGATTCTCATACTTGCAACAACATGGATGAACCTTGAAGCATCATGTTGAATGAAATAAGCCAGACACAAAAGGACAAATAGTGTATGAGCTCACTGATTTGAAATAATTAGAATAAGCAAACTCAAAGAGTAAGGATCTAGAATAAAGGTTACCAGGGGACCGGGCAGGGATAGGGAATGAGAATTAGGGCTTAAAATATACATGGTTCCTATTCAGAATGACGGAAATGTTTTGGTAATGGATGGTGGTGATGGTAGCACAACATTATGAACATAATTAACAGCACTGAAATATACATCTGAATGTGATTAAAAGGAGAAATGTTAGATTTGTATGTATGATAACAAGAAAATTTAAGAAAAAAATCCACGGCAGTACTCTCTACACAAACAGCAAACCTACGTTAAACCATGGACTACAGTTAATAGTACAATTATAAAAATGTACTATCATCAATTGTAACACAATGCAAGGTGTTGGTGGTGGGGAGGTATATGGGCATCCTGTATTTTATGCGGGATTGTTCTGTAAACCAACAGCTTTTCTAATAAAGAAAAAAAGGTGTTGCTGCAGAGATTCTGCTTTCTACAGGGGGACTAGGAATACTTTACTCTGCAGAAATAAATTAACTGGGTTCTTTTGAACTGAGTCTTGCTCTCTTGCTAGATGTAAAGCCACAAACTGCTCTTGTACTATTCTTGTACAAGAATGAGGTAGATTAAGAAAGATCTTACCAGAAAATATAGACTTCTTTGCTACTGACTCTCTGTAAAATGCAGCTAGTTTATAATCAATGCAGTTTAGACATTTCCTAGGCTTCTCTCCTTTATGGACCTTCCACTCCAATCTTGAGGCCATTCCAAGGAATTAACGGAGTTAGAGCTACAATGAGCATAATCTGAAGGATACCTCAAAGACCACCTCCCCATTCCCGACGTTTTTACATGAACTCCCATCATTAAAGATCTGATCCTCTTGGCCAGGAGAGGGCAGGTCACCTTGAAGGGTATACAATGGGAGAAAAGTGGTTCCCCAAATGAAAGATGCTAGAGCTCTCATGGGGAAAAGGGAAGATGATACTGGACAGGCAAAAATAAAGATTAGGTGCCTGGATTTGGTAAAATGAAATTAGAATCTCTGAGGAAATGGGAGTTGGATTAGGCAAGTGAGGGGCTCTGGAAGTTGGGCTTGGTTAGAGAACAGGTAAACAAATCGTAGAGGCAGCCAAATGGACGGTATGGGTGGAGTGGAGCTCCACTGAGTGACGCCTGAGGGACGAGCCTGCCTGTCAAGGGGAAGAAGAGGCGATGACCCAAAGAAACCGGGGCTGCTTTCATTTTCCCTTATGATGCAAGTGGATTATAAATATCACTTTCAGCCAAGCTGATTAGGCTGAAATTACTTGGTTCTTGGCCAAATGGTCTCATATATTTTTATCCCATGCTTCAATCAGCACTGCCTGCTCCCACCAATTTCTACTCTTCTACCCTAGCAAGATAGCATTTCATCATTCTCCATCATAGTAATGGGTTATAGAGCTAAGGAAGGAGGGCAAAGCTAACTGCGTCCCACTCCTCTTGGTCTGCAGTATCCAGCTCCTTAGCTCTGTGGGCTCCTTGGAATTCCCCTGGTCCCAAACTCTAGTAGGAGCTGCTGCCTTTAGACTGAAAGTCTAAGTCAGATGTGCGGGATTGAGAACCTGTAAGGAAAAGTGTGTCCAATCTTTGGCTCGCCTACATTCCAGGATAATTACAGCCAATCGAAACATGTAATTAAAGACATTCCAAAGTGCACATAGCTTATGCACTTATTTATCTGGCTTTAGGAAAATGCCCTAATATTTCACATTTAAAAGGTTTATAAAATACTGAAAATTGCTTTTTAAAAATTCTGATGGTGCTATATCATGCTAAGCTCTTAACTTAGAATGAATCGCAATTTTGTGAGACCCAGTGCTGGTCCCATTTTTTAAAGCATATAAGGTACTCAGATAGAGAGTGGTATATGCATATATCATGAACACAGAAATATAGTTTTGGTTTCACAGATTTGTGCCAAGGATCCATTTTTCTAGAAGTAAGTTTGGAACATAGTTGAATAGTGACTAATAATCAGACTTCCCTCCTAAAAACAAATTGCTGAGGAACAAGAATGGGATTGAGCAAGGGGACCTCTTCAAGTCACAGCCTGCCATCGGCTCTAGCTGAACCTGACAGTAGCCTTGCACATGATGTCCTTCAAAAGATTAAAGAACAAAATTGCTGGCACTTCCCTCTCTTGAACAGTTTCATTGTTCAAAAGATCAACCTAAAACAACACTGTGCACGGAGTCCTCAGCGAGAGGAGCCACTGGGATGGAGTGAAGCAAGCGTGGAGTCGGCTCATAGCTGGGCATCCGCTGATCGAGGGCAGAGTGCTTAACTTCAGTGAGCCTCACTTTTCTCCTCAGAAAAGTGGGGATGTTAACACTTGCTTTATAAACTAAAATGGGACATGGGAGATGCTCAAAAAATATTAGTTTCCTTTTCCCGTGGCCAAACCACTTTCTTTGAGGCAAGCAACATGGAGTGATAGAGAAAGCGTGGTCTTTGAATGAGGGAGGTGATGACAAGATGATCTTCAGGTTGATAGTTTTGATGTTCTCAATAAATTAGAAGTCAAGATCAGGAGCAAAAGAGAGGTGGAAAGGAAGTGGGGAAAACAGGTGTAAGAAAAGAGGAAAAGATGTAAATTAGGAGTTCTGCAGATTGAATACTGAGCTTCCTAGTGATTCAGTAGACTGCTGGGTGATATTGAGTGCCCCTTTGAGATGTGTGATCATGAAATTAAAATGACACCAAACTGTACACTCGCGTGGTTCTCCATCAATGCTCAAGTGTCCATCAATAGATGAGTGGATAAATAAAATGTATACATACAATGGAGTAATATTCAGCTGTAAAAGGGAATGAAATTCTGATGCATGCTGCAACATGGATGAACTTTGAAGGTATCATGTTGAATGAAATAAGCCAGACACTAAAGGACAAATATTGTATGATCTCACTTACATAAAATAAGCAGAATATGCAAATCATAAAGTCAGAAACTACAACACATCTTACCAGGGCCTGGGGAGAGGAAAGGGAATAGGGAGTTAATGTTTAATTGGTATGAAGTTTCTGTTTGGGGTGATGGAAAAGTTTTGGAAATGGATGATGGTGATGAAGACACAACTTTGTGACTATAATTAACAGCACTGAATTACATATTTGAATGTGATTAAAAGAGTAGTTATCTATATATTATTAGAATACAAATTAAAATTAAAAAACATAGGACTGTCCAACACAAATAGTGAACACTCAAGTAAACTGTGAACTATAATTAATGGTATAATTATAATAGTATTGTTTCGGTAATTGTAACAAAGCTACCACACTAATGCAAATTGTTGGTAATAAGAAATAAGAAAAACTGTTCATAAGGGACGGTATATGTGATATCTGTATTTTCTGCATGATTTTTCTGTAAACATAAAACTTCTCTAATAAAAATTTAAAAATAAAAAATTTGCATAACCCCATAAAAAAGGAATAGAAGGATATTTTCTGAATATGCTAAAAATATTGTGGCCGATGTTGCTTACTGGCATGCCCTAGAATAGATGCACAGAAGAAAGCCAAAATACTACATTTCCCAGTCTCTTTTGTGGCTGGGGCTCAAGATGTGACGTAGATCACGAAACAGAAGCACTCATGTGAGATTTTGATTTGGAATTGAGTCAAATGTGGAGAAAGTTGGGGCTCAGAGAATCTGTTTGGCTGGTATAGACTGTGGCAGAGGTGACAAGCTTCTGGAACAAGCCACTGTAGCAGCAGCTTATTAATTTAGGAGATGACTCCTTGATTCAGCAGCTTTCGGTGTCAGTGGTGGCAGCATGCCCAATTTTGGTCAAGGTACAGTGGTCATGGGGTCCAAGTGATTTTCCTGAAAATTTAGAATGGGTTCTGCTCCTCCAGTCTTTGGAAATTGTCATGATTTGCATATAAAATGATTATATATGCAGAGATTCAAAGAGACTGTATTTTTAAAAAGAAAACTATTGGAACTAATGACAGACTTAAATAAAGTGGCCAGATTTAAGCCAACTATACAAGAAACAGTGCTTTTCCTTTAACTCAACAAGTAGGTAGAAATGTCATTAAGGGAAGCGGCTGTGGCTCAATCAGTAGGGCTCCCGTTTACCATATGGGAGGCCCCGGGAACCTCCTGGTGAAGGCAAGCCCACCCGCATGGCGTGGTTAGCTGACCCGGCGAGCACAGGCAGCAAGGGGGGGATAAATGAATAAATAAATAAAATCTTAAAAAAAAAAAAAAAAAAAAAAAAGAAATGTCATTAAAACATCCCGTTCCAAAGAACAACAAAAGCTGACAATGACCAGAAACAATTTACAAGAAATATGTTAGACTTACCTATTCGGCACACACGTTCCATTTCAGTCCTCTTATTCCCTGTTTCAGCATCAGAATATGTTCCACAGTCTCCTGACTAAAATCGCAAATCAGTTAAAAGGAATATTACAACAAAATACTTCATGAGAACTGTTCCAGCTGAAGTATCAGTAATAAATTTTATTTTTGCCAGATCATCTGAGCAAATTACAAGTCAATTCCTCTTTGGCTGTTACTGTTATTTTTCAACCCAATATTTTGTCATTATTTTAACTTGTGTATAAGAGTTAAGAAAGCAAAAACTATTTACCCCATGAACCAAGGGAAACGTCTTCAATTTTAGACAAAGAGGATTAGAAGGAAAGCAGTTCTGAAGGAGCAATCCTTTTGCCTCAGGTAGAGAAACTTTAAAAATAATCTTATAAACTCTGTTCCTGGCATCCTTTTCATAAATCATGCATGTATATGTAATTTTCAAAGATTTAGGGAAATAAGGATGTTCAGATACATTATTTTGGTTTTGTATTTGTTTTCTCTTTCTTTTTACAGGGTTGCTGGTAGTTTATTGGCCAAAAATTAAAGAGGTTTCTGTAGAAGCTGCGAAAGAAGAAAGAAGAAGAGATCTGATGCCTGAGTTATAGTATCATAGGTAAACTTTTTAAAGAACATAGCCAAATTTATAGAAAACTACGAGCTCCTTACTTAGAAATTCATGTCAATTTCTGCACGTTTTCAGAAAAGAATCTGTTTGGAAAATTATAGATAAAGATAGGTCTTTATAATCAATGAATTTGAGGTGTTTATGTGGATATATCATGATTAAAAAGATGATTGAGGGAAGCAGATGTGGCTCAGGCAACTGGGCTCCCACCTACCACATGGGAGGCCGCTGGTTTGGATCCTGGTGCTTCCTAAAGAAGACAGCGAGCTGGCACGATGGGCAGGTGCAGCAAACTGAGAAAACAAAAGACACAATAAGAAAAAACATAATGAGAGACACAAGAAAGGAGGGAGCAGAGGTTCCCAGTGCCTTCTAAAGAAGATAGTCAGCTGACATGATTGGCAGGCACAGTGAGCTGACGCAACAAGATGACACAAGAGACATGGAGAGGAAAAACAGAATGAGAGACACAACAAAGCAGGGAGCAGAGGTGGCTCAAGCGATTAGACACCTCCCTCCCACATTGGAGGTCCCGGGTTCGGTTTCCGGTGCCTCCTAAAGAAACAAGGAAGACGAACAGACATAGCAAGTGGAAAACAACAAGGGCGTAGGGAGAAATAAATAAATAAATAAAATAAATCTTTTTTAAAAAAGATGATTGATATCCTGTAAAACAATAAACATATATAATTGTATCTGTTGGGTTCTCTGGGATGCAATGCCCCTGTTGGAGTTAGGAAAGCAATAAAAGCTTGTTGATGGAAAACACCTGTGAAAGGAAACCAACAAAATCAGGATTGGATAGGGGAGTGATCAGACCACAATGCAGATCTGACCAAGTTTCACTCAGCCTGATGGGGAACTCTGGAGCAAAGATTGCCCATTGGAGAAGTCTACCACCATCTTGCTCAGTCATTGATTGGGAACACCCTAAGAAGAGCATGGCCTTGTCTCAAAGCAGATGGGAACCTGAAGGAGCTAATAGCCAGAGGCTGCCAGCTAACCAACCACACATTCCTTGCAGGTGGACAATGAGTCCTTTCTTTTTTTTTTAAAGATTTATTTATTTCTGCCCCCTCCTTGTTGTTTGCACTTACTGTGTCTGTTCGTTGTGTGCTCATCTCCTTTTTGGAGGTACCAGAACCCATATAGGGGGAGAGGCACCTAATCACTTGAGCCACCTCCACTCCCTGCTTTGTTGTGTCTTTCATTGTGTTTTCCTCCTCATGTCTCTTTGTTGCATCAGTTCACCATGCCAGCCTGTCGCATCAGCTTGCTTCTTGCTCATCTTCTTTAGGAGGCACTGGGAACTGAACCTGGGACCTCCTATGTGGTAGGCAGGAGCTCAATCGCTTGAGCCACATCTGCTTCCCTGAGTCCTTTCTTGAAGGGGGATTTGAGCTGTGCAGCATCTCCTTTTCTATCACAAGTTAACATCAGTGTAACATACAAAACAAATGATATGCTACTTCCTTACAATCTCTTATTCTTTAAAAGTTATAAAGGGAGGGAAGCAGATGTAGCTCAACAAGTTGGGTGCCCACCTACCACGTGGGAGGTCCTGGGTTCAGGTCCCAGTGCCTCCTAAAATAGAAGATGAGCAGACGGTACCCCCGTTGCAATGTGCTAGATGCCACCCCCAGTGCAAATGAGAGATGCCACAAGTCAGCAGACGCCACAGCCTGAAGGAAGCAGATGTGGCTCAGGCCATTGGGCGCTCACCTCTCATGTGGGAGGTCCTAGGTTTGGTTACTGGTACCTCTTGGAGAAGGTGAGCAAGCAATGAGCAGACAGATGAGAGACTCATCTGCGGGAGGGGGGGATAAATAAAGGAAAATAGGAAGTAAATAAATAATAAGTCTTTTAAAAAAAGTGATAAAGGAAGACAACAATAGTGCTGGGAGAACTGGATATAGAAATGCAAAAGAATTAAATTTGACCCCTACTTCGCACCATATAAAAAATTAAATCAAAACAGATTAATAGGGGAACAGATGTGGCTCAAGCAGTTGAGCACCCGCTTCCCACACGAAGGTCTTGGGTTTGGTTTCTGGTGCCTCCTAAAGAAGACAAACAAACCAAAAGCAGACAATGAGCAAAAACAAATGAGCAGGGAGTGGATGTGGCTCAAGCAGTTGAGCGCCTGCCTCCCGCATGGGAGGTCCCGGGTTCGGTTTCCAGTGCCTCCTAAACAACAACAAAAACAAACAACAAGCAAAGCCAATGAAAAAATCAACTCAGGGGAGCCGATGTGGCTCAGTGGTTAAGCACTGGCTTCCCACATATGAGGGCCCAGGTTCAATCCTTGGCCCCAGGTACCTCAAAATAATAATAATAATAATAATAAGCACAATGAGATACCATTTCTTACCCACCAGGATGATTGTCTTTAAAAAAGGAAACTAACAAGTTTTAAAGAAGATGCAGAGAAATTGGAACCCTCACACATTGCTGGTGGGTATGTAACGTGGTGTAACCGCTGTGGAAAATAATTTAGTAGGTCCTCAAAAAGTTGAACATAGAATTACCATATGACCTGGCAATTCCTTTTAGGTATATACCCCAAAGAATTGATAGAAAGGACTCAAACAGACACTTATACACCAATGTTCATAGCAATGTTATTCACAATAGCCAAAATGTGGGAGCAACCCAAGTGTCTACCAACAGACAAATGGATAAACACCATGTGATCAATCCATACAAAGGAAAACTATTCAGTCATAAAAGGAGTGAAGTTTCAATACATGTTACAGTATGGATGAACCTTGAAAACATTATGCTAACTGAAATAAGCCAGACACAAAAGGAAAAATAGTGCATGATTCCACTTACATGAAATATCTAGAATAAGCAAATTCACAGAGACAGAAAGTGGATTAGAGGTTACCAGGGACTGTGGGGAGGAGCAATGGGGAGTTATTGCTTAAAGGGTAAAGAGTTTCTGATTTTAGTCATGAAAAAGTTTTAGTAATGGTGGTGGTGATGGTAGTACAATATTGTAAATGTACTTAATGCCACTGAGTTGTATACTTAAAAAATGGGTAAATGGTAAATTTTATGTTTATATATATTTTACCATAGTAAAAGAATAATAAGGATATAAAATCTATAACAAACCTCGGTCTTAACAAAACCAATTTGCCTGGATGGTTATATAATTTTCTTTATATACTTGGAAGAAAAAAAGGCATTTTCTAGGTTATGTGTGTTTAATGAAATCCAAGGTAATTCCACCAGAGTGTCAGATCATCTGGGCCTTCAGTGGGGTAACAGCCCTAATATCCAAAGGATTGACAGAGGATTTACTCAAGAGTAAATTTATATGTCATGACTAAACTAAAATGCTTTACAAAATGAACATGGAATAAGACAATAATATAAAAAAATGATCATTTGTCTCATATAGCAGAAGATATTACCACTTCAAGGTATGAGGTATGATTTCAGAGAAACTCAAAACACTGTTTTAGAGTCCTTATAGATACTAATACAACAGGAAGAGTCATGATTCAGTAACTCAAATTTTCTGCCTTGGCTTATTATTATAACACCAATTTTAATCAGCTTGCTGAATTATGATGATAAAATACATTAAAATTAAAATGAGGGGAGCAGATGTGGCTCAAGTAGTTGAGTGCCCACCTCCTACATGGGAGGTCCTGGGTTCGGTTCCCGGTGCCTCCTAAAGAAGACAAGCAAGAGGGCAAGCTGACTCAATGGGCTGGCATAGTGAGCTGACGCAACAAGGTGATACAACAAGCTGACTTAATGAGATGACACATAGGAAGAGACACAACGAGAGACACAACAAGCAGCAGGGAGCAGATGTGGCTCAAGCGATTGGGCACCTCCCTCCCACATGGGAGGTCCCAGGTTCAGTTCCTAGTGCCTCCTAAAAAAAAAGGTGAGCACAGAGGGCACACAATGAACAGACACGTAGAGCAGACAGCGAGCGCAAACAACAGAGTGTGTGTGTGAAATAAATAAATCTTTTAAAAAAAAATGAAATTAGCCCTCCACCTTTTGTCAATATCTATCAACATTACAAATGCATTTTCCCTTTGACTCAACATTCCTTTTCAGGGAATTTATCTTCAAATACATTTGAGTGCAAGAAAAATGATTTTACTTATTGCAGCACACTTTGTAATAGAAGAAAAAGATTCCTCAATAAGGGACTGATTAAACAAATTATTTTATACCCATAAAATGTAATTCTATGAAACTACAAAAAAATGAGATGTTCTCTATGTATGGATTTGTAGAGATCTTTAAGAGGGAAATGGATGTGGCTCAAACGATGTAGCTCCTGCCTACCACATGGGAGGACCTGGGTTCGGTTCCCAGTGCCTCCTGGAGAAGACAAGCAAGGCAACAAGCTGGCACAATGGGTAGGCATGGCAAGCTGACACAACAAGATGATGCAACAAGGAGACACAAAGAGGAAAGACAATGAGACACACAACAAAGCAGGGAGCTGAGGCGGCTCAAGTGATTGGGTACCTCTCTCCCACATGGAAGGTCCCAGGTTTGCTTCCCAGTGCCTCCTAAAGACGAACAGACAGAGAGCACACAGTGAATGGACACAGAAAGCAGACAGAGAATGCAAACAACAGGGTGGGTGGGTGGGGGGAAATAAATAATCTTTTTTAAAAATATATCTTTAAGTATAGGAAAAAGATGCTGAACAGTGTTAAAATTTGTTAATAGAAAATTAATTTAAGAATAGGTTCAGTAATGTTGCAGAATGCAAGATCAATATAAAAATATGCAATATACAAAGTCAACTGTATTTCTAGACACTAGAAATGAACAACCCAAAAATTAAATTAAGAAAGCAAACATCTAAAATTGGGAAAAAAATAATAAAATACTTAGAAATAAATTCAACAAAAGTTGTGCAAAACTTATACTTTGAAAACTAGAAAATATTGTTGAAAGAAATGAAAGAAGACCTATGTACATGGAAAGATATCCCATGTTCATTGATTGGAAGACATAATATTGTTAGTATGACATTACTCACCAAACTAATCTATTTGCAGCAATCCCTATCAAAATCCCAGCTGCCTTAAAAAAAAAAATCAATTTTATTGATACGTATCAACAAAGCATACAATTCATCCAAAGTCTACAATCAATAGTATTTGGCACAATCACATAGTTGTGCATTCATCACCTCAATCATCATTAGAGCATTTTCATTATTTCAACAATAATAAAAACAAACAAACAAAAAAATTTATCACCTCCCAATCTCTGTAAGCTGCCCCTGCTGTCCATAGCTCCCATTTCTGGCTATTCTTGCACAATTACTTTTTTTTCCTCTTTATAAATTGATTATATATTTTATATAAATGGAATCATACAATATGTTAAACAATATATTACACAATATATTTAGTTCATAGTAACACAATCATACTGTATTTGTCTTTTTGTGTCTGGCTTGTTTCATTCAACATAATGTCCTCCGGATTCATCCATGTTGCCATATGCTTTATGACTTCATTTCTTCTTTCAGCTGCATAGTATTCCATTGTGTGAATACACCACAGGTTTTTTTTATCCATTTATCAGTTGATGGATATCTGGATTATTTCCAAATTTTGGCCCAGCTGCCTTTTTTATAGAAATTGGCAAGCTGATCCAAAAATTCATATGGAAATGCAAGGGTTCCAGGATAGCCCAAACAATCTTGAAAAGAACAAAATTTGAGGACTCACCCTTCCTGATTCCAAAAGTTTCTACAATGCTTTAGCAATCAAGACAGTGTGGTATTTGTATAAAGATAGACATATATTCAATGCAATACACTTGAGAGTCCAGAAATGAACCCTGACATTTATGGTCAATTGATTTTCAACAAGGATACTAAGACAATTCAATGGGAAAATAATAGGCTTTTCAATGAATATTTCTGGGACTTATAACTTAACAGAAAAGCAAACAAGCCAAGTAAAAAATGGGCAAAGGACTTGAATAGACATTTCTTCCAAGAAGATATACAAATGGCCAATAAACACATGAAAAATATTCTACATTGTTAGCCACCAGGGAATTACAAATCAATACCTCTATGACATGCTACTTCACACTCACTAGGAATGCTATAATAGAAAAGACAGACAATAAGAAGTATTTGTGAGGATATGGAGAAATTGGAACCCTTATACATTGCTGGTATAATGTAAAATGGTGCAGTCACTTTGTAAAACAGTCTGACATTTCCTCAAAGCTTAATCATAGTGTTATCATATGACCAAGCAATTCCACCCTACGTATATACCCAAGAGTAATGAAAACATATGTCCATATACACACAAATGTTCAAATCAGCATTATTCCATATAGCCAAAAAAGGAAGACAACCCAAACGTTCATCAACTGATTAATGAATAAACAATATAGCACATTCATAAATCACATATTATTTGGCCATAAAAAGGATTGAAGTAGTGATTCATGCTATGACATGGATAAATCTTGAAAACATGCTAAATGAAAGAAGCCAGTCACTAAAGAACACATATCTTATGATTCCATTTGTATGAAATATCCAGATTAAGTAAATCTACAGAGAGAAAATAATTTAGTAGTTGTCTAAGGATAGGTGGTAGGAATTTGGTATAATGGCATAATGACTGCTAATGGGTACAAAGTTTATCTTGGGGGTAACAGAAAATATTCCAAAATTGATTGTGGTGATGGTTGCATAACTGTGAATATACTAAAAACCATTGACTTATACACTTTAAATGGGTGAATCATATGTGAATCATATCTCAATAACGTGTTTTAAAAATACATGTATGGGGAAGCGGCTGTGGCTAGATCAGTGGGGCTCCCGTTTACCATATGGGAGGCCCCGGGTTCGGTTCCCGGGGCCTCCTGGTGGGGGCGGCCTGCCCGCATGGCGTGGTTGGCTGACCCAGAGAGCACAAGCAGCAAGGGGGGGATAAATGAATAAATAAATAAAATCTTTTCAAAAAAAATAAAAAAATAAAAACAAACAAACAAACAAAAATACATGTATGTGTACAAATTATTATTCTTAATTAATTACAAAGGGGAGAAAAAGTAATACAGTGGAGAAACCTAGCTGAGTCCACCATAACCAAGTAATCAAATTTGGTATCACTAATAATGGGACAAACTGATATCGTTTGTCCCATGATGTGATACACTGAGAAGGACACAACATTACTTACAAACTATTCCTGCCTAAAGTATAAAACCTGAATCTTATCATGGTAAATCATCAGACAAACCCAAATTGAGGAACATTATTATTATTTTTTAAGTGGCTTGTCATCTTAAGAAATGTCTATACCATGAAAGACAAAGAAAGGTTTTGGAACTGTTCCAGTTAAAGGGAGACTAAAGAGATGTGAAAACTAAATATAGTATGTGATTCTGGATTGGATGCTAGACCAGGAAAAGAAAATGCTATAAAGTACATTGTTGGGACAATTGATGAAATTTGAATAAAGTCTGCAGATTAGATGATAGTATTGTATTGATATGAGTTTTCTGAATTTGATTGTTGTACTATGGTTATGTAAGTAAAAGCCCTTGTTCTTAGGAAATGCACATTGACTCAATGAAGTGTTTGTGGGTAAAGGGGGATGATATTTGCAACTTAACTCTCAAATGATTCTGAAAAAAATTAACATACCCATGTGTGTGTGTGTGTGTTTGTGTGTATTAATGGAGAGACAGAAACAGAAAATGATAAACAAATGTGGCAACATGTTAAAAATTGTTGAACCTGGGTGAAAGATATATGGGGTCTTTGTCCTGTTTTTAAAACTTTTCCATGTTTGAAGTTATTTCAAAATAAAATGTTTAAAGATATATTTGTGTTTGCTTGTATTTGCAACAAGAAACTGGAGGAATATATAAGAAGTGAAAATTGATACCTGTTAGGAAACAGGGTAGAAGCTATATAAAAGTGCTCTCTCTCTCTCTCTCTCTCGATGTATATATATATATATAGAGAGAGAGAGAGAGAGAGACAGTTTTTCAATCATGTGAATGTATTACTTATTTGACATTTTTAAATGCTAAATTATTTTTTAAATTAGGCTTTGAGCATCTTTGAGTTATGTATCATGTTTCTTCATATTCAGATTTTAAACTCTTTATAAAATGGGTGCTAATAATTATTATTGACTGATGGCAGTCCTTCCCCTGGACACAAAGTAAACAACTTGTTACAATAGATATTAAGTGATTTGCCTGAGGCAACTTAAAGCAGAAAAGTACTTGAGTTGGCTTATGTGTGTTCAAAGTTAAAATGTAATTCTTATCTTCCGTTGCCTGTCTTACCCTCAGTATCTGAGTCTGAGAAGTCTTGGAAATGTCAGCCTTTAAAATTTTTTTTTTATTTTTTAAAATTTTGCTTAGAAGAAGAGAAAAGTGAAGCCAGCAGTCAGTATAGACAGGTTTTGTCTTTAAACTGTTGTCTACTTGTGTTTACTTCTAGCCTCTTCCAACTCTGATCTATAATTCACAGCAGGAAGATTTTTTTCTTAAGTGCATTTCTGAGACTGTCACAGTCTTGTTCAGAATCATCAATAAATCCATTTTGCCCTTTCCACTGGCCCATTGTAGCCATTACACCACTGTGTGTTCATAACTTATTAAACAGACAAAAAGAGTATATATTTTAAATAATATAATGAACAGCTATGTACCCACTACCTGGGTTAGAAATAGAACGTTACCAGGATTTCAGTAGTCCCTTGTATAAAACCCAATTGCAAACACTGTTCTGTACTATTTTTTTCTATAATTAACAGTATGTCTGAAAACTCTTTCCCTAACCACCATTATGAATTTGGTATTAATTTTAAAATTTTGTAATAATTTTACCATTCATGAATATCCATAAATGTATTCATTTTTTAATACTGCCTAACATATTACTCCAAAACTCAGAGGCTTAAAACAACATACATTTCTTATCTCAGTTTCTATGAGTCAAGAATTTAAGGGGGGGAGCGGCTGTGGCTCAATCAGTGGGGCTCCCGTTTACCATATGGGAGGCCCTGAGTTCGGTTCCCGGGGCCTCCTGGTGAAGGCAAGCCCACCCGCATGGCATGGTTGGCTGACCCAGCGAGCACAGGCAGCAAGGGGGGGATAAATGAATAAATAAATAAAATCTTAAAAAAAAAAAAAAAAGAATTTAGAAGTGGATTATCTGGGTGGTTTTGGGTCAGGATTCCTCAAGAGGTTGCGGTCAAGATACTGATCTGGGTTTCAGTGGTCTGAAGGCTTGACTTGGGCTAGAAGATCTACTTCCAAGATGGTTCATTCACATATCTGATGGCAGAAGGCCTCAGTATCTCTCTACATGGGCTTCTTCATTGAGTGTCCCCATAACATGGCAGCTGACTTCCCTCAGCATGAGGGAACTGAGAGAGAGCGCCTTGCTGGGAAAGTCCCAGATATACTTAGTAGCCATCTGGCAACCCTGGCCTATACACGCCTCCTCCACCTCCTTTTCTAGTGTGTACAGATGTTTCAATGTTTCCATTCTTCAGATGTTAGATTTAATGGAGTGGCCTGACCAGATCTTAAACCCAAAATTAGGCCCAAGTAGTTCCAGCCATTTATCAGGGTGAGATCTCTCAATGGCAGGGTCCCTTCCCTCTGGGTTGTATAAATACCCCACCTTCATGCAACCAAAATTTATCTCATTTCTTCTGAGAAGTGGGATATGTGGAGCTGCCATCCACAGATCCTGACCTGAGCAGTTTGCTTCCCAGGGAGACAAGCCATGATGGGATCTCTTTCCCTGCTCTTTTGGACATTTTGTGCTATACAAGTAATAAAACAGTGATTTGCTAAAAGTTTCTATTGTGTCTGAGCCTGTGTTCCCATGATGCAACTTGTTCCACAAGGTTAAAGTCCCAATGTCTTTTATGACTTAGCCTCAGGAATCACACATAATTTCTACAAAATCCTATCAGTTCCATGGATCAATTCTATTCAGTGTGGGAGTGGTGTCTACACTAGGGCATGAACAGCAGGAGAAGTCCATTAGACCATCCTGGTGGAAGGGTACCTCAATAAAGAACATAAAATTTAGCTTTACTTTATTTTGCCCTTTATATAATGAAGAATATAGCATGTAGTTTTTTGTTTAGTCTCGTTTAATGTTATGTTTAGTGTTATGTTTTTATGATTCATCTATGTTGATGTGTACAGAAGTAGTACATTCATTTTTGTTGCTCCACGGTATTCCACAATTTATTTATTCATTTAACTGTTTGTGCTATTACTAACAATGTGGTGAGGAACTTTCTGGTTCAAATGTGAAAGCATTTCTCTGGAATATATATGCTATGGGAATATCCCCCATGCCAGTTTATATAGGATATGCGCATGTTCACCTTTTAAGAAAAGATAAGTAGTTCTCTAAAGTTATTGTTCCAATTTATTTTCCCATCAGCAGTGGGTGAGAATTTTAGTTGCTTTATCTCCTTTCCAAAGCTTAGAATTATTCAACTTTTAGATTTTTGTCAGTTCAATAGGCACAAAATAGTAGTTCATTATCATCTTAATTTGCATTTCCCTGATTACTAAATGAGTTTGAACATCTAATCACCAGTATCTCCTCTACAGTAAACTGCCTGTTCTGGACACTAATTCTTTTTTTTTTTTTTTTTTTTTGGTTATATAAATTGCAACTACTTTCTCTAGGTTTGGCTTGTCTTTTCACTTTCTTTATGGTATCTTTTGATTTACAGAAGCTCTTAACTTTAATGAAGTCAAATTTATCACAATTTTCCTTTATGGTTTGTGATTTTTGCATCTTATTTAAGAAATCCTTTCCTACCTTGAGCTCATAAATATTTATTTTCTTCTAACACATTCATAATTTTGCTTTTTACGTTTAGGTCTTTTATACACTTGGGATTGGTTTGTATATGGGCTAAGTTAGTGATCAACGTCATTTTTAAACATAGGTATTATCAATTATCCCTATTCCATCCACTGAATCAACTGTATCCTTTCCCCACTCATCTGCAATGCCTGCTGTGTCATAAATCATTTCTATATATTTGGTTCTCTGTTGATCCATTGGTTTGTTTGTCTGTTCCTGTGCCAACACCACATTGTTTTAATTACTTTAGTTATCCAGTAAGTGCCCTTCCTTTTTCTTTTACAGGAGGACTAGCTAGTCTTGGGTGTTCCCTATTCCATATACATTTAGGAATAATTTTCATCAAGTTCCATGACAAACCTGTTGGGAATTTGATTAAAATACTGGATTTGGATGTGGTCAGTTTGAGGGGCCATTACAACTTGAATCAACTGGAATGAGACTTTTGAAGAAAAAAAAAAAGGACTCTGAAGAGATCCTGAAAAGGGAGAAATGCAAGGAATAGTCCCATGTATCTGGGAGAGCTTTTTTTTTTTTTTTTTTAAAGGTCTTGAAATATTTTATTTTATTTTTTAAGATTTTATTTATTCATTTATCTATCCCCCCCTTGCTGCTTGTGCTCGCAGGGTCAGCCAACCACGCCGTGGGGGCGGGCTTGCCTTCACCAGGAGGCCTCGGGAACCGAACCCGGGGCCTCCCATATGGTAAACGGGAGCCACTGATTGAGCCACAGCCGCTTCCCTGGGAGAGCTTTTTGTCATTTCTTCTAACTGTGCCTACCCTGCTCCCAACAATTTTTGCAAAGAGAAGAGAGAGGGAGAGACTCAACCTATTACCTAAAGGTGACTGAAAGGTAGGCATCCGGTGATTTTATCGGCCACTATTTTCTATGGAGCATTTTCTGGAGAAGAACACACTATTTGGAGAAGTGGAATTGAAAGTATGGAATGGTAAGAAAGAGAGGGTGAGGAGAAGAATAAAGGAAGGATATACTGTCGGAGGAGAAAGGACTTAATTTGTTCATGTATGAAACTGCTGTTCCTTTTGCTTGCTGGGCCCTCAAGTTCGAGAGGAATCCTGAATGAGGACTGAGGAAGATTTCAGAGAGAATTGCTATGGCAACTGGGGCAGCAACAGCGTGGACAATAGCTCCACGGTGAATGTGTACGGGCGGATGGAGTGGCGCTGCGGCGGGCAGGGTTGGAGAAAAATGGGTATGAGCATTCCAGGCACAAGGAACAGTGTGTGCAGATAATATAGGCTGTGATGGAGTTGCAGGAGGCAACACGTAGTTCATTTTGAGTGGGAGATACAGCTGGAAAGGTTGGTGCTGGCCCGACTGTACAAGGCCATGAATGTCAGGCTAAGGACTTTGGACTTTATCCTAGGACGTCAGTGGAGGCTCTCGAAGACGAGAGTAGCAGGTTCTGAAGTGTGCTTCAGGAAGAAAATTGCGGCCGCAGCCAGGCAGGGAACAGTGTGTTACAGTCCTGGCCAGCGGCTGGGGTAAAGCGCAGACTACTGCCCTTCCACCTGCAGGCGGCGCGCCGTGGGGCCAAACGCTCTCCCCGCCCCCTCCCCCGCCGCCCTAATGCGGACCCGCCGCTCTCGGAACTCGGCTGAGTCGCCTGGAAGAGCCGTCTTCGAGCCTCGGCTAGACCGCCTGGACGCGCCCCCGTGCGTCATGTCCGCTTTGGCGCGGAGCTCTGTGGGGCTGTAGAGGGGCGTGAGCCGCAGCCTCTGCGCCTGCGCTGCGGCGCTCCAATAGGCGGGTGATGCTGAGCGGGCTGGGGGCTTCCACGTCCTGCGTCCCACACGGCTGTTTTGACTCGCTGCACGTCCGTGGGTGATTTGTTTTGTCGGAAGAGAAAGAGAAATAGGCAAACAGTGCAGAGGGGCTGGAGTGCTTCCTGACCGTAACAGCGCCGAGCTCGGCACCACTCCCCCTGTTTCTGTTGAGAAGTGAAGAGTATCTTCACCGCAATTTCCCGCGAGCTGCTTGCTCTCAGCCTGCGGCCCAAACCTCTATACTAGTGAAAACCGGTTTCGAATCCATATTTCTGGGGCTTGTTTACCTCTACATAAAAAATCAGAGACTCGGAGTTTGCTGAGGGTAAAGCAAAGCCCTTGGGGTGAGAGGTTGGATTTTTCGAGATTTTCAAGTCTAACCTCCTAACCCTCTGATACCCCTAGTGTAGTGAATGTGTGGTTTTTACTTGTACACCTCCGACGACCACCCGTTTCCTCTGGACTACTCATGTAGCCTGCCTTCTTGCAAGTTTTTTCTATACAGTTTGTACCATTTCAAAAATATTTATCGAGCGCGTAGGTACCAGGCACTATAGGTCCTGGGGATACAATGATGGACTAAACTAGACATAGATTGCTGATCTTTGGGAGTTTACATTTTAGTGGGGGGGGGCACCAACAACTAAAAATAGAGGCTGTGATTAAGTGCTAGCAAAGAAATAAAATACCATAAACCTATGGTAGAAAAATATAGACAGGAACTACTCAGTGATCAGAGAGAGGTCTCTAGGATGTGGTGAGGTTTAAAGCTAGCCAAGTGAACAGTTAGGTGCACTCAGTTCCACGTCTACAAGCCGAGGGGAGAGCAAAGCCCTTGAGGCAGGGAAGAGGTTGCTGTTTTCTAGGAGTGGATAGAAGGCCAATGTGACTGGAGTGTTAGGAGCCAAGGTTAGGAATAGTGAGAAAAGGTTAAGAACATAAGCTGGAGCCAGCTGCATGGCTTTGTGGGCTGTAGTACAAAGTTGGAAATGTATTCTAAGAGTAATGGGAAGCCAAGGAAGAGTTTGTGGCAGAGGTGATCTTAGTTAAGTCATTTAGAACCATACAAACCAATCATTATGGCCTACATGTGTTCCTCTGAGACCACTTCTTGTGCCCCCCAACTCCTCTCCAAGCTATGGTATCTCCTTATTCCGAGAGTTTATGGATGGGTTTCAAAATGTCATTTTGATCCCTATCAAAGTGTGGGAACATTTTTTATATAAATGACGTGTGAACATTTTTTAAAGGAAAGGACCAAGACTTTTTTTCAGATTCTCAGACAGCTCCTGAAAAGATTAAGAACCACTGCTTACATATTTTTCATCTCTGAGAGGCAGGGTACAATGTCACCTTCAACCCAAGCTACTTTTCTAAATTGTCTCATCTGTGAAATGAGAATAGAGTTGCTATGAGGATTAAAAAGGTTGGTGCTCAAAAGGTGTTTAATGATAAACTTGGCGATGCCTGCTACAGAGTGCCAGCCACTGTTATAAATATTTGCATTCTGGGACGGAGGGACATGCCTACTCTTTGTAGACCCTAGTGAAAAAGATCTGCTTTCCAGGTATTTATTATGTAGTTGACAGGGTAAGGATACAAAACACGATAGACTAAATGCCCCGAGAGGGACATAAGTAAACTGCTCCGGGAGCTGCAGAAGAGATGTTTCCACTGAAGGTAAGGGGTTATTGGAGGAATTCATATTTGGAATGGGATTGAAAGATGAGCCGACTGAATCTGAAAACACACAGAAAACCAATACTACGTGTGCATATTTTGTCCTTTAGTGATGTGGAAAGACCGACTGGAAACACTGAAATCACTTTTACTATCCCACGAATACTGAACACTATGTTCCCGTGAGAAGCGATCCTATCTTTTGTCCAGTCTGTTTACTATACATTGAATGCTCAGGGCAGTCCTTATCTTCATGTTCGGGAACAAAGTACACACACACATACACACGCCTCTTAACAAAACGAAAGGCCCAGATCTCTCGCGACTCAGACACACAAAGGGGGCCGCTTCACCGTAGGTCGCCGCCCCCCTCGCTCCCCACCGCCGCGGGGCCCCAATCTGCCAGGGGTCGGACTTCTTGGGGCCCCTTCGCCCCTCCTCGGCGGCCCCCGGGGGCGCAGTCACAGCACCGCCCGGAGCCCTCCCTCTCTCGCGCTTCCCTCGGCCATCACTGGCGAGCCGGAAAACCCGGAGCAAATCGACCCGGCCCGGCGGCGCATGCTCAGTGGCGAGCAGGTTCAGTTCGCAAGTAGGAAGCTCCAGCAGCGCTACACCGGTGTCGGCGGCGGCGGCGGCACCTCAGGGCAGCCGGATTCCCCAACAACGATCTCAGGCCCTTCCCCTCCCCCGCCAGACCCCGGCCCCAGCTCCGCCCCGCCGGGGGCCTCGCGCGGTTCAGGGTCCCAGCTGCGCGCAGCGGGCGCCGCGGCCCGAGCGTCCGTCCACACACCCTTCCCCCGCCGCCGGCTCCGCCGCGGGGCCAGGCCGGGCCGGGAACGCCGCCCCGGCGGGCAAGCGGCGGTCGCGGCGGAGGCCAGCCCGGGGCGGCGCCGGCGGGGCGGGGCGGGGTGGGGGGCTCG
>JAKSZT010054030.1:48499856-48562971 GCA_026826555.1 Tolypeutes matacus
GCCCTGGGGCGGTGGTGCGGCATGCCGCCGCCTCCGGGCTGCGTTCCCTCTCCTCGGCTGGTGTCCGTGTCGGGTGCGTGGCCGGGCGCGGGCTTCGCCCCCCAGCCCCGTCGTCAGGGCTAGCCCGGCCGCGCGGCGCCCCGAGGGGGCCGGGCTGGGCTGTCCCGCGGGGCCGCGGCCCAGCTCCGCGCCGCGAGCTCGCCCTCTCCCTCCGCGGCCCGGCCGCCGCCGCCCCCCTCCCCGCCCAGAGGCGCCCCGGGGGCACCATGCAGGCGCAGCAGCTGCCGTACGAGTTTTTCAGCGAGGAGAACGCGCCCAAGTGGCGGGGGCTGCTGGTGCCTGCGCTGAAAAAGGTGAGGAGCGCGCGGGCCCCCGCTTCCCCGCGGCAGCCCCCAGCGAGGGCGCCGGGCTAGGGCAGGGCTGGGGAGGCGGGGCGCGCGCAGGGCTGTCTTTCTTCCCGGTCCCTACGCCTCTCCGAAAGGACAGCGCTCACCCGGCGAGCGCTCGGTTTTGACATTCACCCGGTGTGTGGGAAGGCCGCAGGAAGCCAGGGAGAGTTGGTCCGAGTAATTCAACCACTGAGAGGTTAATGCCCTGCCCCTTAATTCCGAGGCAACTGTTGGAGGAGCCTCACTTTTCAGTGGAGGTCAGAGCAGGCCACTTTTCCGCCTTCTCCTTCTTACCCGGTAACTGCTGTCAGTCACATTTTAGTGGGCTCGAGAAGTGCTCTGGCCAAAAAGCTTGCTCTAAGTAATTGCACAGCTCGCCTGCCAGTAGGAGCTGGGACACGACCTGCTCTGCTGGCCCTCAGTAATCACTCCCCATTCTCCAGAATCCACCCCACCCCCATATGCCTCCGATTAACCCCAGGAGCGTGCAAATGCCACTATTTTCGATTTTTTTTCTTTTTCTGAGAGTCTGAGTATCTCGGTACTATCATTTTTCGATTAGAATTTTTAACCTTTTATACGTTTTTTCAAATTTGCCACATTGTTATCTAAAGTTATACCCTATGAGCTGTTCTTTTAAATGTTTTATTATAATTAGGAAATGTTGCTACATTTTAAAAGCTTCCAAAACAGCACTGTCACTTTAAAAGCACATTAAAACATCAGAAACTTGTGTATTTGAATGACGGTAAAAACAACCAGAGTCATTTTTGTTTCCTTTATTATTTACCTTTTTATAAATATAGAGATTGCTTTACTCTTTTAATGGTGTTTTTAAATCATTTCTTTTTGCTCAAAGAATGTTACACGCTATCTGGTTTAAATAAAAATATATATTTGCTCCAATTGAGAATTGTTATGGTGTACTTTTTGTATTAAACATTTATACTTTAAAAAAAATTTTTTTTTAAAAAAGATGTCTTCTCAAGGGCTAGCAACTTTTACTTTCCTTTTGTCCTGTTCTTAACTCACTCCCGCCCCATCTTACCTTAGAAGCGATTAAGTTTGTTAGCAGAATATGCTCATATAGTTCAGATTTATGTACCTGCCCTTTTTTTCAGGTGTCTGATTAGTTATAAATATCTATGATGCTGTTTCCTGAGAAGACCCAAGGAAATGACATAGGGTGTATATATTATATTCATTAGAAATACCATCGGGTTTTCAGTCTATGTTTGCTTTACCTGCAAGCTTGGTCTCTTAGCTTGCAATAGAGAAAGGGAGTAGGAGATGTTAGAAGCAGGTATCCTGATGGGAAGGTAGGCAGAACAGTTGTTTAAAACATACAAAAGAACTTGTAAAGCATTAGCAGTTTGGGGTCATTTTGCTTAGAAGCAAGCACCTCCTACCCTGAGGGAACGAACATGATACCAAGGGTCAGATGGAGGAGTAGAAAAAGCAGTGTAGGAGTTTGCAGACCTGTTCTAACTCTGCTGTGCTGGTGGCTCTTGCTGATTTCTGTCCTCAGAAGCGTTTTGTTTGACTGTTATTTTTAAATGTAACTAGTTGCCAATATTTAAAAATTGGGCGATATATAAAATCTAACTTGAAACTTTTCTTGAAGAATATATCTCTCAGTTTTGGGTCTGCATTCAAGCAAGGTGGTATACTGCTGGAGATGAGTAAATGGCTGCTGCCATTAAATAGAGCATTTATCTTCAATTTACTACAGTCCCTATCCAGTTCACTTTGCTTATTTACATAAACCAGGTTTTAACTTTAAGCAGAGATACCTCATGGTAGAGGAAATGATGGTGAAGAAGTGGAGGTGTGCACAATCTAGCTGATATGTAAAGTTTTTGCAATTCTTATTCAAAGACCAACTACCGATCAGTCTAAGCCACCTAAGAAAAGAGTGAAAGTAAATGTCATATTTGGATGTGCTTTTGGGAACCAATAACCTAAATTTTCACTTGCCTGCTGGGTATTTCATGTGGATATCTTCATATCTTGAATTCTTCCTTCAGACTATACAGATGTGCCCAACTTGTGTTCTTTTACCTGAGGCTCTTTGGACATGCTCTTCTCTTCACCTCGACTGTCCTTCTTTGCCTGGCCTAACATTACTCTGGACTCACTCTCAACTTCAGAGTCCTTAGGACTAGGTTGGCTATCCCACCTTTGTTTTCTTTTAGCACCTACCCCAGCAGTTAGCAGTGAATTTTAAGTTCCTCTGTATTTGTTCCCCCAACTAGATAGGATGCACCTTGAAAACAGGGATGATATCTTACTTTCATTTTATCCCTCACGTAAACAGTGCCCGAAACCTAATAGGCACTCAAATTATTTGAATGAATGGGTAAAGGTGTACGAGTACTTCTTTCATATCCCTTAAATACTGTACTTTCCAAACTAAAGTCATCACCTCTTTCCCTTCTACCTACACTTTTTTTTTTTTTTTTTTTTTGGTATTTCCTCTTGATTAATGGCTTCATTATTTAAAACTTTGGTGTCATCTCTGACTTCTTTCTTTGCATTACCACCCACACCCGGGTAGAGCCTATAGATTCATCCCCCCCCCGTTTATAAAAAAATTTTTTTAAAATAAAATTTTACTGAAGTATATCGTACATACATGCACGTACATAAACAGTAAGTGTATAGTAAAAGTTGTGAATTTACAAAACAAACATGCATATCATCATACAGGGCTCCCATACATCACCTCACCATCAATACCTTGCATTGTTGTGAAACATTTTTTACAAGCTGTGAACTAATATAGCCCATATCTCACATTTGGTATATTTTTCCCCCAACCCACCAAGTTATTAACACCGTATATTAGGATTATATATTTGTTATAGTTAATGATAGGATGTTCGTATACTTGTTCTCATTCACCTTTGACATGTTCTTCTAATCTATTCCCTCCTATTCCAGCTACTCTGAGTCCTCTTAGACTACTGCAACAGCCTCTTAACTGAGTTCACTGTCCCCCCTTTATTAATTTTCAAATCTCAGAAGTTATATCACACTTCTGAACATGCCACACCCTTGTTCAGAACTTTTGATGTCTTTTGAGGTCCTAGCATGAAGTTCACAGTCTTTAGAATGGAATTGATGGTGTGGTTGATGATCTAGCTTCATCCTCATTTTCTGACTGCACAACTCTGTGATGAAAGTGAGAGCCATTGAGTGTATACTTTGGATAGATTGTACAAGGAATAGGACTGTATAACAGTGAACCATGTGGTGGAAGATGGCCTGTGGTTAACAATACAAATATGAGTGTTTTCTCATGAACCATAACAAATGTACAATACTAATACATGGTGTTAATAATAGGGGGTATACAGAAAAAATATACCAAATATAAGCTATGGACCATAGTTAGTTGTAATAGTCTGATGATATTCTTTCATAATCTGTAACAAATATTTCACAACAATGCAGGGTGTTGGTGGAGGGATAATGTATGGGAATTCTGCATGTTATGCATGATTGTTTTTTAAGTTCACAACTTCTTGAATAAAAAATATATATTATATTGTGTAACATATTGTTTGATCCAAAAATTTTTTGTATGTATCCAGTACATTTAATTGAAAAATGTATATATTTATTCATCTGTGTTTACTTTTTAGTTTTTTTTTTTTTTTTTTTTTTTTTACTGGGAGGTCCCGGGTATCGAACCCGGGTCCCTCCATATGGGAGACGGACGCCCAACCATTTGAGCCACATCCGTCTCCCTACTTTTTAGTTTTTAATTGTTTATATTTTCAATTATTAAATGTACAAAATAAAGTAAAAATAAATAAATAAAATATAATGATGCTAACAAAAATATATATATGTATAAATTTAAAAATGAATTTGCCATAGATGTGTGGGTTCACTAATTGAGTTTTCAATGTAGTATTTTCCCACATTAACAGCTAAGGAGATGAATTCTCAGAAAAGCAAATTGCTCAAAATCTTATGGCTAATAAGGAGTAGAATTGGGATTTGAATACGAGCCTGTCTGGCTTCAAAGACAATTCTTTTCCATTACTTATTATCTCCTTTGACTAGGCAGTATAATACAGTACAGTGGGGTTGTAATTGCTCTGTGTCTTAGATTTCAGGGAATAAATGCCTTGAGAGAGGGGTGCTGAATGAAGGTGGGCTCTGGGGGAGCCCCTGCTGCTTTAAACCAAGATGCTTGGTCCTTTCACATATTGGAGGTCTGCATAAGATTTCATTGAAAAAAAAAAAAAGGATTCTGCTACATTAAAACAGTAAGAATTTTAAAGGCACTAGTTAATGGAAAGATAGCATGGGCTTGTAAAGAAAAAAAATGTTGAATAATAATTGGTCTTATGGGGAGTGGGAGGATATGGGAAGGAAGCTTGGAAACTGTCCTTGTGTGCTTATGTTTGGAAGTTAGAGAAGTGACATTTTAAATGGAAGTGGGAGTTAGCCAGGTGAGGACAAGAAGGAAGTGTGTTACAAGGATTTATAGTAGCTTAGAGACCAAAAGGAGTTTAGCATATTAGGAGTTGTGATTGTCTGGAGTCTGGAATGCAGGGCCAGATCTTATGAGCCTAATTATTACATTACGTTTTATCTTGCCAACAATGGGGAGCTATTTGAAGGGGTTCAAGCAGAATATTGACAGATATGTATTTTGAAGGATCTTTGTCTCCTTTTATCTCCTCTGAAGCACTGGTTGAATGGGAGCCGAACTGTGGGCAGGGAGGCCAGTTAGGAGACTTCAAGCATTTCGTGGTCTTCACTAGGTCACTATTAGTGTGGGTAGAGGAAAAAGTGGACAGATTTTAGAGACTGAGGTAGATAGGTAATCGAATGGGTGGCGGCAATAAGAGAGGGGAGCCCTGCTGATTCCTGGGTTATTGGTTTAGGAATCTAAGCGGTAGTAGTGATGAAAGAGGGGGTACTGGAAGTGGAGAATGTTTGGAAGGGAACTAAGGAATAATGAATACTCTGGGGATGAGAGGGTGTGAGAAAATTGTAATAGGAGGGGTTTACGCTTTGGGGGAGCCAGGTATGCAAACATGGGCCACATCTTTGCTGGACTCTCCTTGTTAATTACAGGCAGTTCAACCTGAAGGCTCTGATGATGTTTTTTAAAGGACATTTCAAATACCAACTTCTCTACAAAGCCTTACTGCTGTTAACTCCACCGCATAAATAGAATTAATCTCTTAATATCCTTAGTACCTTATACTTTAATTGCAGTACTTCTGACATTCTGCCTTTTAAAGTTTTTGAGTCTGTGGCTATTTCCTTTTCTAGATCAGTGTACCTTGGGGGCAAGAATGCAGTGTTTTCTTTGTATTCCCTATTTTTTTTTTTTTTTTTTTAAATACTTCTCGTGGGTGTCCATTCCTCCTGCTTATTTTATTTATTTATTTTTTTAAAAGATTTATTTATTTACTTTATCCATTTTAAACCCCCCCTTCCCCATTTGCTGTTTTGTGTCCATTCGCTGGGCAATTCTCTGTGTCTGTTTCCTGCCATCTCTTCTCATCCTCCTCCTCCAGTCTTCACCAGGATTTGATCCTGGAGACCTCCGATGTAGGAGAGAGGTGTTCTGCCACCTGCGCCACCTTGGTTCCTGGTTTTCGGAGCATCTCGTCTTGTCTCTCCCCTGGTGTCTCTCTCCTGTTACGTCATCATCTTGCTGCATGGCTCCCGGGGCCTGGTGGCTCACCGGCACACAGAGCCTGGCAGCCCATGCGCCTTCTATATATATATATATTATTTTACCGGGAGGTCCCGGGGATCGAACCCAGGTCCCTCCATATGGCAGACGGATGCCCAACCATTTGAGCCACATCCAGCCCCTGTATTCCCTATTATGCTTAGCATATTTCTCTTGTATGGCAGGTGCTCCTACACATTTGTTGAATTGGTTGTGGTTCTGAGTCTGTCTCCTTAAGAATTTACTACTTATGAGTTAGGTGGGTCTT
Source organism: Tolypeutes matacus (assembly GCA_026826555.1). Lineage (NCBI taxonomy): Eukaryota > Metazoa > Chordata > Mammalia > Cingulata > Chlamyphoridae > Tolypeutes > Tolypeutes matacus. The sequence goes on from JAKSZT010054030.1 coordinate 48,506,221, forward strand.
AGTTGAGATCTTCACCAGTCAAAAGTCTGTGGAATTGTCATGTTCAGAATTTTCTATTTTAGTAAATTAGAGAAGCAAATATTTTAGAAATAGTTAATTTTAAATGGTTAGAATTTTTGAAAACGTATGATGCTTCAAGACGAGCCACAGTGATATTAGTTCTCTGAGAAGCAGATGCCAAGATGGGATTAAACAGGAAATTTATTAGGGGAAATGCTTGTGAGAGAAAATGGGGAAGGAGGCAGGAAGAATGGACAGACTGTGATGAAAGTCTGACCTCAATTGAAGGAGAGAGGTAAAGAAGGAAGTAAGTGAATGAAAGTGTCTTAGTCGGCAGTGCAGTTCTAAGGAAAGTTTGCCAAGGTCATCAGGAGGTCCTCGAGTGAAAGTTGCCCATCCTAGGAATTCTGCATCTCCCAGGAATAGGCCTGTTTTAGTATGTGTACTGCAGGCAGTCACTGGCCAGGAGCAGTCAGTGAGAAGCGTGGCCTCCACACAAATACAGTGATGGATTGCAGAGCACCACAGCCGGGGCTCTCAGTCTGTTATGCTCCCTGTAGTTGGAGATCCGAGGTTACTCCCATGGCCATTCAGGGTCGTCTGTGTGGCTATGAATTGCATGATTCCTGATAATTGAGTCACAGTCTTCCCCTGCTTAAGGCGGGTAATTTGTTCCTGAAAAAACTCTGTTTTAAAAAAGATGTCTTAGGGTGAATTCTTAAAGTAAAAAACTCACTACCATTGAAATTAAGGGTGTACAATTGCTTCAATAGTTATCAAATTTGCATTTCATACTCATTGTTTATGCAGTTAAACTTTAATGCACAAAACATAAACAGAACAAAAGAAAACAGTGTAAATGATACCCAGATTGTTACTATATAAACTAGTAAACCAGGAGCACTTCTGACAAACCAGTAGTACCCTGAGTAAGCAACCATACAACCATGAAGATGACCACTCATTGACTTTCCCTCTATCTCATATCAATCTTTGAAATGCTAAACCCCAATAAACTGAGCCATTAAATGAAATACCTCATAAGGTTGTATTCTGGTAACCCACCCCCATTGGAGTTGAGGGTAGGGATATACATGAGAGAAAAGAAATAATCTAAAGTTTTGGTTTTATGGACTTTGAATTACTCAGATATTTTAAAAATAGTGATTTTTAAACTAACAGGAAGATAATTTTGGGAAAAAAGTCTCTTTAATGCTGCTTTCATGCTGATTTTTACTGGCTTTTGGTTTTATTCACTATATTTGTTGAGCACTTACTTTATGACATATAATTAAAAAATAAAACATCATTGTTGCTTTTAGAAAACTTATATCTGGTGATAAAAAAAAAAATCTGTAGTCTGCCCATGTGTGTTAAAGCATCCCACTTGCAAATAGGGTTGAGAGTCTTAGTGGGTGGAAAGGGGAGCAGTGGGTAATTTAAAAACATGCAGTCCATTTTGGAAGGGAGAAGAATTTGTGGGATGCTGTAGTGGGGCATTTAGGACAGTGTAAGAAAAGAGATTTAGAGATGAAGGTGAGGCATTGGTATCAAAGATGACGTTTATCTACTTGGAAATTTTGCCTGAGATCATCTTATATATTTGGAAAGGAGAATAAAATGCTCTTCCTATTTTCTTTTCTTTTCTTTTTGAAACTTTATTTCAACTTCAAAAAATAAAATAACAGACAAAAGGCAACTTAACAAGTTATGGGAGTATTACTTTAAAAAATCCTGTCCAGGCACATGTATCTTATTTAATCTTAAAAACAAATTCAATTGTTTCTCCAGTGTTCTGAAAGATGAATAAATGAGCACAAATTGGTTCAATGGCATGACCGGGAGCGGAGGTGGCTCAAGCCATTGGGTGCCTCCTCCCACATGGGAGGTCCTGGGTTCTGTTCCTGGTGCCTCCTAAAAAAGAAGTCGAGAACACAATGCAAACAATTGGGGTGGGGGGTGGGGACGAGGAGAGGAGAAGAAATAAAATAAATCTTAAAAAAAAAAAGAAAAAATGTCATGACCAAGATCTCCATGAAGAAAGTGAAGGGAAAAAAAAATGCTTGATCATATATACATATTATAAAACTATATCCCATATTCTTTTTTTTTTTTTTTTTTTCACCTTAGGCGTTGTAGGTTCCTGTTAAAATTGAACAGCCCAAATTATAGCCTGACTGTACTCTTTCTAGGTGATAGATTATATATTTTCTAGCCAGATCAGTCAAATCATCACTTGTGTTTCATGTGGTGATCAGTGAGAGATGTCATATCCAGACTTCTCTCATAGTCAACTTTTTTTTTTTAACAAATCAATTTTATTGATACATATTAATAAAGCATAAATCCATCCAAAGTGTACAGTCAATGGTATTTGGTAAATTTAAACTGTCTTTTTAACTTACCTGCTGACTTAAGAACCTTCTTAACTTCTGAGTTAGTGCAACTCCATTGTTTTTCAAAACATAACCAGAGGTTCTTAGCACCTTAGGAATCATGTACTTGTGCATTAGTCACAGTCAACAACATAGTTGACTACTATGTGCAGTAGTCATAGTCAGCTTTTAATGAGTGAATAAATTATGGGGGTCCCAGTAATTCTAATAAGTATTTAATGAAAGTGAAGATTTTACTACTGTGTGTTATGCAATATAAATATAAAATTCTTATTGTCTCTCAAACTCTACTATGAGCTGAGTAGTTACTGGAGTTATTAGAGATGGACAGACTTCTCTGAAACAAAATATACATACATGTATACCTACATACACACAGGGACACACGTACACATTCATGGAAGGAACTCTCAACTAATTATTAGAGGAATCTAGAAGAGTGCTGCAGTCATACATGCTTTTAACTTAAATGAATTAACTATATGCATTCAGAAAAAAAAGAAAAAAAAATCAGTATTAAGTGGTTTAAACTTCTCAGTAAATGAATCTCACCTCCACAGTGAGCAAGATATGGTGAGGGGAATGAATCTACTATTAGTGTCAGTTTCCAAGTACTCCTTGTAGTTAAGCCTCTTGCTGCATTGAGTATGATTTCAGGGCTTAAATATATCTTTTCATATAAAAGATGAATCTTTTGCCTAGCTGTAAGAGAGGTAAGAAAGTTAGAAAACAATATTTAGAAAATAGACGAGATATTTCATTTGTTTTCCTATTGAAAGATATATGTATTTATGTTCTGTGTACATGTTAGATTCAAGTACAGGATGTTCTTTGGTTGCATATCTTGAAGGGTATTTATGACTTGATAAATTGATTATATAATATGTAGAGAGAGAGTAAGAAATTCAAAGAGCTTAGTGCACATATGCAAATATATTTTCTTCATGAGACTAAGGAAATTTATATTTTTAATAAAAGAAAACTGTGCCAGTGGGACATACTGCTAATAATTAGAATAAATTCAAGTCTGTGACCTGAGATTTTTCATTGTGCCATGTAAGATAAAGTTCTCTCTGCTTTTCACAAGGAAATACTTTGTATTTTGATTTATATTAACTGCATCATAATTTTTGGTTTTTAAACTTCTTAGATAACAGTTTTTGACTTAACACCTAAAATATTAGCATTTCAGATATACGAGTGGCTTCACAGAAGGTGTTTTCAGAACCTCTGTTACCATGATGCCATTGGGGAACCCAGTTAAATTCAAGAGATATTTATTGAGAATCTGATATATGCAAAATCTAGTGCTTGGCTTCTTAGAGGGGCAGCTAAGACAGTTTCTGCATTCAAAGAGTTTATAATTCAATGAGTTATAAGTCCGTCCCAAAAATAGTTTTTCACAGTACTAATTAGTAAATGCCTTGAAATATATATTGTAATACAAATACGTAAATCTTTTTAATCACTGGATGCATGGTTGAATTAACTACATACTTCATTCCTGAAGGATGTTATCACTGAATATAAGAGTCTGGGTTGACAGCTCTTTTCTTTCAGCACCTAAAAAGTATTGTGCTACTTCCTTCTGGTGTCTTAAGGTTTCTGATGAGAAATTCTGCTGTCATTCTAATGGTTTTTCTTCTATAGGTAAGATGTTGTTTTTCTCTTGCTACTTTCAAGATTTTTTTTGTTGTTTTTTAGTTTTCAGAAGTTTATGTTGTGTTTTAGTGTGGATTGCTTTGGGTTTATACTGTTTGGAATTCACTCAGCTTTTTGAATTTGTATGTTTATGTTTCCAGTCAATTAGAGAAGTTTGATTATTTTCTCAAACTTACCCTCTGCCTCTTTCTTCTTTTTGGCTTGTGATGACATGAATGTTTGATATAGTTTCACAGGTCACTCAGACTTTGTTCTTTTCTTTTCAGTCTCTTTTCTCTCTGTTGTTCAGATTGGCTAATTTCTATTGTCCTATCTTCTTGTTCACCAATTCTTTTCTTTGCCCCCTCCATTCTGATGTTGAACCCATCCACTGATTTTCTTTTTGGTCATTTTATGTTTTAATTATAAAATTTCAATTTGGTTCTTCTTTATATCTTATATTTATTTCCTGAGAGTTTCTATTTCTTGGCTGAGGCTTTTCATTTTATCATTTGTTTGAAGCATGTTTGTAAATTGCTTGTCATAGCATTTTTATCATAACTACTTTAAAATCTTGTCAGATGATTGTAACATCTCTGTTTGCTTGGTATTGGCATCTCTTGATTATTTTTTTATTGAGTTTGAGATCTTCCTGGCTCTTGGTATGAAGAGTGGTACCTGGATATTTTTGCATTATGTTCTGAGACTCTGGGTCTTATTTAAACCTTTTGTTTTAGCTGGCTTTCTTTGACATTGTTCCAGTGGAGGAAGGGAGGGCACCCCCCTCCCCCCATACTGCCACCTGGAGGTGGACATCTAGGTTTCCTACTTGACCTCTGTTGAAACCTGAGGTAGGGGATCTAGGAGTTCTGGCTCCCCATGTGGTCTCCATTGATATCATAGTGGGAGTGGCCTCATATTCCTGGGTACTGGTAAAAATCCTGACTCTCCATTAGGCCTCCTGGTATACCACCCCAATGGGAAGGGGGAGGACGACTTTCTACTACTAGGTTTAGAGTGGAAGTCCAGTCTCCTCCCATGGTCTCTACTGATATCATTGGGGGATGGGGATTGTTTCCAGCCAGCAGCGATGAAAGTCCCAGATCACTGCTTGGCTTTCTCTGACACTACCCTGGCAAAGGTGTTGGGGTACCTTATTATAGCTTGAGGTTAGAGGTTCTGGCTTTCCACTTAGCCTTTGTTAGCATGGGCGGGGTTGGAACCACAATTTTTTTCTGTGACTAGAAAGAGCAGGCTTTTGTTAGGGCTTATTTTGTCTGTACCTGTTGGTGTTTCTAGGTTGCTGACTTCTTTATACCTCTAAATCTGGGATATATAAGGTAAAAAGAAAATCCAGAGATATTACCTCTGAGTCTTTACTTGGTTCCTAAAGTCCCTAGCCAGTCAGTCTTCTTGTTTCTATCTTTCACAGCCCTCTTATATTTGTTTTATATATAATCTACAGGGGTTTTAATTGTGCTTATCAGGAAGAGTATGGAAAAACATGGCTACTATATTGTCTTTGAGGTGGGAATTCCTAATATTAACTTTTTTAGGAGGTACCAGCGATTGAACCCGAGACCTCGTACATGGGAAGCAGGCGCTCAACTCCTGACTATATATGCTCCCCTAATAAGTACTTTTAATGCTATAAATTTCTCTGTAAGTACTATGTAGCAGTTTGGCATTGTTTATGAATTCCAAAAATAGATACTGGATTGTGTTTGTAAACTAGTCTGTTCCTCTGGGCATATTTGATTGTATTAAATTTAGAGGTTTCACTTTTACTTGATTAAATAATGATTAAGGCTTTGATTGGGCCATCAGTAGGATGTTGAGAACAAAGGACAGAGTTTGGAGTTTTGGGTGCTGGAACCCCAGGAATTAAATACATAGAGAAGCAGATATGTGAGCAAAGAGAGAAGACTCCGATAGACATGGCTAAGGCCCCGGGAAGAGAGATGAGCCATTTGCCTGATAGCTTACAGCTGGTCTTATGGAGAGAGCAGAGCAGCTGAGCCTGGAGAGAAACAAGCCCCAGGGAAAGACTCAAGACTTATCCCAGCCTAGGGCTGAGATTGGAAGAAGCTGGGACCATGGGAGCCTTAAGAGGAAGAGGAAGGCTCAACCCTTGTAGACCTTGGTAGCCATCTTGCTCCAACATGTGGCAACAGACTTTGGTGAGGGAAGTAACTTACGCTTCCCTGGTAACTGTAAGCTTCTATCCCAAATAAATACCATTTATAAAACCCAACAGAAAGAAAAAAAGAAAAAGAAAGAAAAAAAAAAAACCCCATCAGAATTCTGGTACTTTGCATCAGCACTATTCTAGCTAATACACACTACATTGGCTACATCCCATAAATATTGATAATTTTACATTTTACTGCATTTTTATTTTCATTCAGTTCGAAAACATTTCTAGTTTCCCTTGAGACTTCCTCTTTGACCCATGGATTATTTAAAGATATGTGTTGTTTGGTTTCCAGATATTGGCGATGTTTATGTATTTTGTTATCGAGTTCTGGTTTAATTTCATTACAGCAATAGAACATGCGTTTTATATTTTTAAATATATTTTAAATATATTTTAAATATTGCTTTAAATTTTTTTAGTTTTACTTTATGACCTAAAATTTAGTTTACTCTGGTGAATATTCCATGTGAGAATGAAAAGATTGTTAATTTTGCTATTGTAGGATGGAGTGTGCTATAAATGTCAATTAGATCAAGGTGATTGACAGTATTGATCAGGTCATCTCTGTGTTTGCTGATTTTTTATATATTCTGTGGATTACTGAGAGAAGATGTTAAAAGTCTCCAAGTATAATTTTAGATTTGTTCAGTTTTCCTTTTAATTCTATCAGTTTTTGCTTCATGTATTTTGAACTCTGTTTTTGGTACATACAGTTTAGGATTGTTATATTTTATGAATTAACATTTTTGTCATTATGAAATGTTCCTTTTTATCCCTAGTAATTTTCCTCATCCTGAAGTCTATTTTGTCTGATGTTAACTTAGCTACTCCAGCCTTTTTTTTTTTTTTTTTAATTTTAACCACTTTATTGCACACTTTATTCTGGAGTCCACATATTTTCACAGTATTGTCTCACCAGTCAGAAAATAGCCCCTTATTATTCAACAACTTATTATCATTAACAATATACATAATCAATTCAATAGCATCTACCCTCTGTGGACCCCCATCAAGGTTGTTTCCCTTATCTCTTGGGACCCTGAGAAAGCTAACACACCATTGGCTTTCTCTTTATGCCACAAGGGCCCTTAAAAGGTCTTGAGTCATACAGTGCTCTAAGTTGGCTATCCATTGGTGATAGAACTGTATCTCATACGGAATATTTGGGTAAATACTTACTAAGACAGTAAAAAATAAATTACCTTGTTTCAAACATTGGATAACTTCTGTTTTCTTATTAATAAAATATGGGCACCTACATTTCAAAGTTGCAGAAGTCCCAGCTTTCTTTTGATTAGTGTCTTTGTGGTACTTTTTTCCCCGCACTTTTAAATTGTCTAGATAGTTAGATTTAATGTGGGTTTCATTAAATCTTACATGAGTTACAGCATGTAACTCATTTTATTAATGCAATTTGACAATCTCTCTTTTAATTGGTGTGTAGATTATATTTAGTATAACTATTTTAAATAAAATTTTATTGAAGTGTATCATTCATATATAAACATACACAAACAATAAATGTATAGTTAAATTTGTGAGTTTAGAGATCAAACATGCATATCATCATACAAGGCTCCCATACATCTCCCCCCTACCAACACCTTGCACTGCTGTGAAACATCTGTTACACACTATGAAAGAGCATTGTCAAAATACTACTACAAACTATAGCCCATGTCTTACATTTAGTGTATTTTCCCCCAATGCACCCAGTTATTCCCTATGTTAGTATTATATATTTGTTATTGTTTAGGAGTAAATGTTCTCATATTTCTCCTGTTAACCACAATCCATCATTCACCACTGGATTCCCTGTGTTAATATAGTCCCATGCTTTGTATAGTCCATTCAAAGTGTATACTCAGCAGCTCTCATTTTCACCATAGTGTTGTGCTGTCATCACTTTAGTCAATTTTAGAATGTTTTCATCACTCCAAAAGGAAAAATCCCATACTCCCTGTAACCCCCCTATTGCTGTCCCTTAGTATTAAAAAAATGTCTTCTTGCCATTGCTGCAAAATATTACAATATTACTTTCGTCCATAAGTTACATTAGTTGTAATTATCCAACATATCACTTTGTAAAAGAACTGCATTCTTATATTTATACTATTAATCACAACTTTATCCACCACTGAAATCACTGTTGTACATTCCCTAGATTATTCTCTAGTTTCCTTTCAATTGACATTTACTTTCATAGACTACCTATTTCAGACACAATCACATTTATAAATCAGCAGTGTTAGTTATATCATTATAATGTGTTACTCTCAACTCTATTCATTTCTACATATTTACAATTAACCTTATTTTTTTAACAAATCAATTTTATTGATATATATTAATAAAGCATAAGTCCATCCAAAGTGTACCATCAAAGGTATTTGGCATAACCACATAGTGGCGCATTCAGCACCTCAATCATTATTAGAGCCTTTTCATTATTCCAATAGCAATAATAATAAAGGGGAAAAAAGACAAATGAACAAACAACAACAAAAAAATCACCACCTCCCAATCTCTCTATGCTTCTCCTGCCATAATAGCTGCTATTCTGTTTCCATCTCTCTAGTTTATTTATATTTATATTTTGTAAAAACAGTTTTGTATACCCATATTCATACTTCACATGAGGTTTCACTATGTTATACAGTCCCATGTTATATTTTTTTAGCTTTCCTTCTAGTAATATACATGTCCTTATACTTTCCCTTTCAACCACTATCATACCCATATTATAGCCCTGCCAGTTATAAACACTATGATATGCTTTCACCATTACTATTCATTTCCAAAGATTTACAAACAACTTTTTATCAATTCTGCACAAATTAACCCTCAATTTCTGTTCTCTACACTCATTCTGTGGTGGCCTATTTTCTAATTATTAACTCCATGAGTTTACACAATATATTTATTTCATAATAGCACAATCATACAGTATTTGTCCTTTTGTGTGTGGCTTGCTTCACTCAACATATTGTCCTCTGGTTCATCCATGTTGTTGAATACTTCATTTCTTCTTAAACCTGCATAATATTCCATCTTATGTATACACCACAATTTGTTTATCCATTCATTGGTTGATGGGCATCTGGGTTGTTTCCATCCTTTGGCAATTATGAATAATGCTGCTATGAACATGGTAGTGCAGATATCTGTTCGTGTCACTGCTCTCAGTTCTTCTGGAGCAATTAACCTTATTAATAATGCTATATAAAGTAAGCATTTTCTCCCATTCTCAACCCACTTTCTATTTCCTGGTAACCTATACTATAGAGTTTACCTCCATGAACTCTAGAGCAGGGGTTCTTAACCTTTTTTGTTCCATGGACCCCTTTGCCAGAATGTGAAAACCATAGACCCCTTCTCAGAATGTAGCGGCAGATAGTTTTATGACATTCAACTAGTGTCGGGTCTAACAACTATCATAATTTCGAAGTATGGATGAGTGTAAGTGATTTTTCAAGTTATGCACAACTGTAATATGATATGAAATTAATACTACTGTAATTTATTACATACATTCATAAGTGAAGGAAATGCTAGATTTCCGTTTGAGTTCAGAAAATAAAGATAATAAACTGACTTTTTTTTCAATTCAAACTTACGGACCCCCTGAAATCTTTCCACGGACTCATTGGACCCCTGGTTAACAATCCCTGCTCTAGAGTATAGGTGAATATAATATTTGTCATTTTGTGTCCATGAACTCTATAGAGTATAGGTGAATACAATATTTGTCCTTTTGTATTTGGATTATTTCACTCAACATAATATCCTCTAGGTTTATCCATGTTGTCATATGCATCCAATTTCATTTCTTCTAACAGGTGAATAGTATTCCATTGTGTGTATATACTACATTTTATTTATCCATTTATCCGTTGATAGGCACTTGGGCTGGTTCTATATTTTAGCAATTGTAAATAATGCTGCTATGAACATCAGTGGGGAATTGTCAGTTCGTGTCCTTGCTTTCAATTCTTCTGAATATATTCCTTAGTAACAGGAATGGTGGATCATACGGCAGTTCTATATTCAGCTTCTTGAGGTAGTGCCAAACTGTCTTCCACAGAGCCTGCACATTTCTACATTCTCACCAAGAGTGAAGGAGTGTTCCTGTTTCTCCATATCTTTCCCAGCACTTATAGTATTTTTTTTTTTTTTAATATTGGCTGTTCTATAAGGTGTGAAATGGTTATTTCGTAGTTTTGATCTGCATTTTGCTAATAGCTAGTGATTTTTTTTTAACTTTATTTTGTACATTTAATAATTGAAAACATAAACAATTAAAAACTAAAAAGTAAACACAGATGAATAAATATATACATTTCTCAATTAAATGTAATGGATACATGTAAATTTTTTTTTTTTTTTTGAATCAAACAATATATTACACAATATATTTGGTTCATAGTAACGCATTCATACAGTATTTGTCCTTTTGTGTCTGGCTTGCTTCACTCAACATAATGTCCTCCAGGTTCATCCATGTTGCCATATGCTTTATGACTTCATTTCTTCTTACAGCTGCATAATATTCCATCGTGTGAATAGACCACAGTTTGTTTATCCATTCATCTGTTGACACCTGGGTTGTTTCCAACTTTTGGCAATGGTGAATAATGTGGCCATGAACATCGGTGTGCAGATGTCTGTTCGTGTCACTGCTCTCAGTTCTTCTGGGTATATACCCAGTAGTGGTATTGCAGGATCACATGGCAAGTCTATATTCAACTTCTTTAGGAACTGCCAAACAGTCCTCCATAGTGGTTGTACCATCCTGCATTCCCACCAACAGTGAAGAAGTGTTCCTATCTCTCCACATCCTCTCCAACACTTGTAGTTCTCTGTCTTTTTAATAGTGGTCATTCTGATAGGTGTGAAATGATATCTCATTGTAGTTTTGATTTGCATTTCCCTAAATCATGAGTGATGTTGAGCATTTCTTCATGTGTTTTTTTGCCATTTGTATTTCTTCTTCAGAGAAATGTCTATTCAAGTCTTTGGCCCATTTTTTAATTGGGTCATTTGTCTTTTTATTGTTGAATTGTAACATCTCTTTATATATCCTGAATATTAAACCCTTATCAGATATGTGATTTCCAAATATTTTTTCCCATTGAGTTGGCTGCCTTTTCACCCTCTGACAAAGTCCTGTGAGGTACAAAAGTGTTGAATTTTGAGGAGGTCCCATTTATCTACTTTTTCTTTTGTTGCACGTGCTTTGGGTGTGAGGTCCAAGAAACCACCACCTACTACAAGGTCTTGAAGATGTTTCCCTACATTTTCTTCTAGTAGTTTTATGGTCCTGGCCTTTATATTTAGATCTTTGATCCATTTTGAGTTGATTCTTTTTTTTTTTTTTTTTTTTAAGATTTTATTTATTTATTCACTTATCCCCCCCTTGCTGCTTGTGCTCACTGGGTCAGCTAACCACGGTGCTCCTGCCTTCACCAGGAGGCCCCGGGAACCGAACCCGGGGCCTCCCATATGGTAATCGGGAGCCCTACTGATTGAGCCACAGCCGCTTCCCATTGAGTTGATTCTTGTATAGGGGGTGAGATAGGGGTCCTCTTTCATTCTTTTGGTTATAGATATCCAGTTCTCCCAACACCATTTGTTGAAGAGACTGTTTTTTCCCATCAGCGTGGGCTTGGTAGGTTTATCAAAAACCAGTTGACTGTATAGGTGAGGGTATATTTCTGGATTCTCAATTCTATTCCACTGATCGATGTGTCTATCTTTATGCCAGTACCATGCTGTTTTGACCACTGTAGCTTTGTAATATGTTTCAAGGTCAGGCAGTGCAATTCCTCCCACATTGCTCTTCTTTTTTAGAATGCTTTTGGCTATTCGGGTGCACTTACCCTTCCAGATGAATTTGGTAATTGCCTTCTCTAATTCTGTAAAGTAAGCTGTTGGGATTTTGATTGGTATTGCATTGAATCTATACATCAGTTTGGGCAAGATTGACATCTTCACGATATTTATTCTTCCAATCCATGAACATGGAATGTCTTTCCATTTGTTTAGGTCTTTTAAAATTTCTTTTAGCATTGTTTTGTAGTTTTCTGCATATAGGTCCTGTACTTCCTTGGTTAAATTAAATCCTAGGTATTTGAGTCTTTTTGTTGCTATTGAAAATGGAATTTTCCTCCTGATTTCCTCAGATTGTTCAGTACTAGCGTACAAAAACATTACTGATTTTTGCGTGTTGGTCTTATATCCTGCCACTTTGCTGAACTCATTTATTAGTTCAAGTAGCTTTGTTGTGGATACTTCAGGATTTTCTAAATACAGGATCATATCATCCGCAAACAGTGAGAGTTTTACTTCCTCTTTTCCTATTTGGATGCCTTTAATTTTTTTGTCTTGTTAAATTGCCCTCGGTAGAACTTCTAGTACAATGTTGAATAACAGTGGTGACAGTGGGCATCCTTGTCTTGTTCCTGATCTTAGAGGGAAAGCTTTCAACCTTTCCCCGTTGAGTGTGATGTTGGCTGTGGGTTTTTCATACATGCCTTTTATCAGGTATGAAATTTCCTTTTATTCCTATCTTTTGAAATATTTTTATCAAAAAAGGATGTTGGATTTTGTCGAATGCCTTTTCTGCATCTATTGAGATGACCATGTGGTTTTTTTCTTTCAGTTTGTTAATGTGGTAAATTACATTGATTGATTTTCTTATGTTGAACCAGCCTTGCATACCAGGAATAAATCCCACTTGGTCATGATGTATAAGTCTTTTGATATGCTGTTGGATTCGATTTGCAAGTATTTTGTTGAGAATTTTTGCATCTATGTTCATGAGAGAGATTGGTCTGTAATTTTCTTTTCTTGTGGAATCTTTATCTGGCTTTGGTATTAGGGTGATGTTGGCTTCATAAAATGTGTTGGGTAATTTTCCGTCCTCTTCAATTTTTTGGAAGAGTTTAAACAGGATTGGTGTTAATTCTTTTAGAAATGCTTGGTAGAATTCACCTGTGAAGCCATCTGGTCCTGGACTTTTCTTTGCTGGGAGATTTTTGATGACGGATTCAATCTCCTTAATTGTGATTGGTTTGTTAAGTTCTTGTATTTCTTGTTGTGTCAGTGTAGGTTGGTTATGAGTTTCTAGAAATTTGTCCATTTCATCCAGGTTGTCTAGTTTGTTGGCATATAGTTTCTCATAATATCCTCTTATGATTCTTTTTATTTCTGTGAGGTCATTTGTAATTTCCCCCCTTTCATTTCTGATTGTATTTATTTGCATCTTCTCTCTTTTTTCCTTTGTTAGTCTAGTGAGAGGTTTGTCAATTTTATTGATCTTCTCAAAGAACCAGCTTTTGGTTTTGTTGATTTTCTCTGTTGCTCTTCTGTTCTCATTTTCATTTATTTCCACTCTAATCTTTATTATTTCTTTGCTTCTTTTTGCTTTGGGATTGGTTTGTAGTTTCTCAAGTTGTTCGGTTAAATCTTTGAGTTTAGCTCTTTCTTGTTTCTTAATATAGGCATTTAGGGCTATAAATTTCCCTCTCAAGACTGCCTTGCTGTATCCCATAAGTTTTGATATGTTGTGTTCTCATTTTCATTTGTCTCAATATATTTACTGCTTTCACTTGCAATTTCTTCTTTGACCCACTGAATATTTAGTAGTGTGTTGTTCAGTCTCCACACATTTGCAAATTTACTTTTTTCCTGTCTGCTATTGATTTCTAGTTTCATTCCATTATGATCTGAGAAGGTGCTTTGTATAATTTCAATCTTTTTATATTTATTGAGAGCTGTATTCTGACCTAACATGTGGTCTATCCTGGAGAAAGATCCATGGGCACTTGAGTAGAATGTATAACCCGCTGAGTTTGGATGCAATGTTCTGTATATGTCTGTTAGGTCTAACTTGTTTATCATATTGTTGAAGTTCTCTGTTTCCTTATTGATCTTCTGTCTAGTTGTTCTATCTAATGATGTGAGAGGGGTGTTGAAGTCTCCGATGGTTATTGTAGAAATGTCTGTTTCTCCCTTCAGTTTTGCCAGAGTTTGTCTCATATATTTTGGGGCACCCTGGTTAGGTGCGTAGATATTTATGACTGTTATATCTTCCTGGAGGATCGTCCCTTTTATTAATATATAATGGCCTTCCGCATCTCTTATCACTTTTTTTTGCATTTGAAGTCTGTTTTGTCTGATATTAGTATAGCTACCCCTGCTCTTTTCTGTTTACTATTTGCATGGAGTATCTTTTTCCAACCTTTTACTTTCAGCCGGCTTGTATCCTTGGGTCTGAGGTGAGTTTCTTGTAAGCAGCATATGGATGGCTTATGTTTTTTTTATCCATTCTGTCAGCCTACATCTTTTGATTGGGGAATTTAATCCGTTCACATTCAATGATATTACTGAAAATGCAGTATTTATTTCCTCCATTTTATTCTTTGGTTTTCATATGTCATCTTATTTTTGTCTCTTTTTACTCTTTTGGTTATCTTTTCTGCTTTTCTTTCTTCTATACTCTCCTCCAAGCCTCTCTCTCCTGTCTTTTTCTTTCAGGTTCTAAGGCTTCCTTTAATATTTCCTGCAAAGGTGGATTTTTTTTTTTTTTAAAGATTTTATTTATTTATTCATTTATCCCCCCCTTGCTGCTTGTGCTCGCTGGGTCAGCTAACCATGCCGTGCGGGCGGGCTTGCCTTCACCAGGAGGCCCCGGGAACCGAACGGGAGCCCTACTGATTGAGCCACAGCCGCTTCCCAAGGTGGATTCTTTTTTGCAAACTTTCGTAGTTTCTGTTTGTTTGTGAATACTTTATATTCATCTTCATATTTGAAGGATAGTTTTGCTGGATAAAGAATTCTCGGCTGGCAGTTTTTCTCTTTCAGTTTCCTAATCGTATCATACCACTGTCTTCTTGCCTCCATGGTTTTTGAAGAGAAATCTGCACTAAGTCTTACTGGACGTCCTTTGTACGTGATCGTTTGCTTCTCTCTTGCTGCTCTGAGAATTTTCTCTTTATCTTTTACATTTGACATTCTGAATAATATGTGTCTTGGCATAGGTCTATTTGAATTTATTCTTATTGGGGTACGATGTGCTTCTTGGACATGTAAGTTCATTTCTTTCGTGAGAGTTGGGAAATTTTCAGCTATTATTTCCTCAAATACTCTTTCTGCCCCTTTTCCTTTCTCCTCTCCTTCTGGAGCTCCCATGACACGTATGTTCTTGCGTTTTGTGTTGTCATTCAACTCCCTGAGCCCCTGCTCAATTTTTTCCATTCTTTTCTTTCTCTGTTCTTTCCTCTCTTCAATTTTAGCTGCTCTGTCTTCAGTATCTCTTATTCTTTCTTCTATCATTTCGAGTCTGCTGTTGTATGCTTCAAATGTATTTTTGACTTCACCTATTGTGTCGTTCATTCCCATGAACTCTGTTACTTTTCTGTTCAGAATTTCAAATTCTTCTTTGCGTTCGCTCAATGACTTCTTGATGTCATTGATCTCTTTAACTATATTCTCTTTCATCTCATTAATTTGATTTTGGAAATTTGTTCTCATCTCACTGATTAGTTCTCTCAAATTCTGCATCTCTTCTGGGACTTTGCTGTTTTCCTTTTCTTGGACCATGTCTTCTATTTTCTTAGTATGGCTCGTAATTTTTTGCTGGTGCTTAGGCATCTGGTTAGTTTGTATTTTACTTAGATGCTCTATCTCTTTCTCTTTTATGGGGTTTTAGTGGCAGGAGGCTGTGAGTTACCATAACTCTTTGATTTTTGACTCTACCTTGATTATTAGGATTGTTCTGCTGGTTGCTCAAAACTGGGCACTGGACCCAGTGATTGGTTGTAGAATCATTTCCTAGGGCCTTCGCCAGGGAGGGTATAGAGGCCAGGAAAAGCCTCTCTTACTTAATTTTCTTATGTGCACTTCCTTGGTCTGCCAGGAGATGGCGCTTGTTGGCAGCTCTCAATTCAATGCCTGGTCAGAATGTATTTGTTGTGACACAGGCCAGATCAATGTGATAGAGCTTCCTGTCTGGGGGCTAAAAGCCCTGTGATTCAAACTTTCTGAGACAGTTCTCCAGACTTCTCTCGTAATGCCCCCCTTTTCCCAGCTAGGAAATATTTCCACTCCCTTCTGAATCCTCAACAATCAGTCCCTGTTAGTAGAGGAGGAGATAGGGAGGTTTGTATATCTTTAGCCCCTTGCAGGCTCCAAGGCAAACAATGGCACAGCCCCACCCAGCCTGATAGAGCTCTCGGGACTGAGCTGACCAAACCTGGGAGTCAAAAGCAGGGTCAGCCCCAGGCTCTCTCTCCCCTCTCCCGTGGAGTCCTCAACAATTAGTCAGGCTAGAAGAGAGGGAGGGTGGGAGGGTCAGATTTCTCCAGTCCTTTCAGGCTCCCAGGGCATACCACCGTGTGGAAGGGTCCGTGGGGCTCCGTAGCCCAAATTTCAGGTCAGAACCTGAATCATCCTAAGGCTGTGTCCCTCTCTCTCCCCTTCCCGGGAGTGGCAGATCCCTGAAGCCCCCTTTGTCTGTGGTAGCAGGCCCAGAGGCCCCAGAATTCTGAAGAGTGTGGGGGAGGGTGCCGGCAGCAGCAGAAGCTGCTACTTGCAACTCACGGTTTTGTTGTTGCGATTTCCTTCTTCTGTCCCTCTCTCCTCTGGGTGGTGTGCAGCCTTCACCCGCTGTCCTAAACCCTAGAAGATCTTTTTCAGGGCTATTTCAGCTTGTCCTCTAGCTATTTTTCTGGAGAAGAGATTCCCGTGTCTTACTAGTCCACCATCTTCCCGGAACTCCCTCTACCAGCTAGTGATTTTGAACATTATTTCATGTGCCTTTTTGCCATTTGTATTTCCTCTTTGGAGAAATGTCTATTCAAATCTTTTGCCCATTTTTTAATTGAGTGCCTATCTTTTCATCGTTGAGTTGTATGATTTTTTTATATAACATGGATATCAAAGCCTTATCAAATCCGTGGTTTCCAAATATTTTCTCCCATTGGGTCAGCTACCTTTCTACTTTCTTGACAAAGTCTTTTGAAGAACAAAAGTATTTAATTTTGAGGAGGTCCCAATTAACTATTTTTTTCTTTTGTTGCTTGTGCTTTGGGTGTAAGGTTTAAGAAACTACCACCTACCACAAGATCTTGAAGATGTTTTCCTACATTTTCTTCTAGGAGTTTTATGATTGTAGCTTTTATAATTAGGTCCTTGATGGATTTTGAGTTAGTTTTTGTATGAGGTGTGAGATAGGGGTCCTCTTTCTTTCTTTTGGATATGGCTCTTCAGTTCTCTCAGCACCATTTGTCTAGTTGTCTGTTCTGGCCCAGCTGGGTGAGTTTGACAGCCTTGTTAAAAGTCACTTGTCTGTAGATGAGGGTCTATTTCTGAGTTCTCATTTCGGTTCCACTGGCCAATCTGTCTATCTTTTTGCTAGCACCATGCTGTTTTTACCTTTGTATCTAAGTAATATGCTTTAAAGTCAGAAAGTGAGAGTCCCCCAACTTTGTCCTTCTTTTTAAAGAAATTTTTGGCTATACAGGCCCCTTACCCTTCCAAATAAATTTGATAATTGACTTTTCCATTTTTGTGAAAAAGGCTGTTGGGATTTTTATTGGGATGATGTTGAATCTGTAAATCAGTTTGGGTAGAACTGACATCTTAAAGATATTTAGTCTTTTAGTCCATGAACACAGAATGTCCTTCCATCATTTAAGTTGTCTTTGGTTTCTTTTAGAAGTGTTTTGTAGTTTTCTGAATACAGGTCCTTTAGTCCTTGGTTAAGTTTATTTGTAAATATTTGATTCTTTTAGTTGCTATTATAATGGAATTTTTTCAGGATTTCCTCCTCAGATTGCTCATCAGTAGCGTGTAGAAGTGCTACAGAGTTTTAAAAAAAGCAGTTTTATTGAGCTGTAGTCACATAACATACATTCCGTCCAAAGTATACAATCAGTGGCTTTTAGTAGTTCTAGTAGCTTTGTTGTGGATTTTTCAGAGTTTTCTAGATATAGGATCATATCATCTGCAAATAGGGAAAGTTTTACTTCTTCCTCTCTTATTTGGATGCCTTTTATTTTTTTTATCTAGCCTAACTGTTCTAGCTAGAACTTATAGCACAACATTGAACAACAGTGGTAACAGTGGGCATCCTTGTCTTGTTCTTGATCTCAGCAGGAAAGCTTTCAGTCTTTCACTGTTGAGTACAATGCTAGTTGTAGGATTTTCATAAATACACTTTACCATATTGAGAAAGATTCCTTTTATTCCTATCTTTTGGAGTGTTTTCATCAAGAAAGGATGCTGTATTTTGTCAAATCCCTTTTCTGCATCAATCAAGAGGATCATGTGATTTTTTTCTTCTTCAATTTATTAATGTGATTTATCACTCAAATTGATTTTCTTGGGTTGAAAAGCCTTTACATACTTGGTATAAAACCCACTTGATCGATCATGATGTATAATTCTTTTAATGTGCTTTTGGATTTGGTTTTCAAGTATTTTGTTATGGAATTTTGCATCTTTATTCATTAGATATATTGGTCTGTAATTTTCTTTTTTTCATATTATCTTTATCTGGTTTTCATATTAGGGTGATTTTGGCTTCATAGAATGAGTTTGGTAGCATTCTTTCCTGTTCAGTTTTTTGGAAGAGCTTGAGCAAGATTGTATTAGTTTATCTTTGAATGATTGGTAGATTTCACCTGTGAAGCCATATGGTCTTGGGCTTTTCATCTTGGGAGGTTTTTGATGCCTGTTTCAATCTGTTTACTTGTGATTGGTTTGTTGAGTTCTTCTATTTCTTCTGGGGTCCGTGTAGGTTGTTCATGTGTTTCTAGGAATTTTTCCATCTTGTCTACATTGTCTAGTTTTTTGACATTCAGTTGTTCATAGTATCTTCTTATGATTGCTCTTATTTCTGAGGGGTCAGTTTTAATGATTTTACTTTTTTGCATCTTCTCTCTTTTTTCCTTTGTCATTCTTGCTAAGGGTTTGCCAATTTTGTTGATCTTGAAGAACCAACTTCTGGTTTTGTTGAGTCTCTACGTTGCTTTTTTGTTCTCAATTTCATTTATTTCTGCTCTAATTTTTATTATTTCTTTCCTTCTGCTTGGTTTGGGTTTAGTTTGCTGTTCTTTTTCTAGTGTCTCCGGGTGTACAGTTAGGTCTTTGATTTTTAGCTCTTTTTTGTTTTTTAATATAAGTATTGAGGGCTATAAATTTCCCCCTCAGCACTGCCTTTGCTGTATCCCGTAGGTTTAGATTTGTTGTGTTCCCATTTTCATTCATCTCGAGATATTTACTGATTTCTCTTGCAAGTTCTTCTTTCACCCACTGATTATTTAAGAGTTTGTTGTTTAATCCCCATATATTTATGAATTTTCCCTTTTTCCACCTGGTATTGATTTTCAGCTACATTCCATTATGATCAGAGAAAGTGCTTTGTATAATTTCAATATTTTAAGTTTATGAGACCTGTCTTGTGCTGTTTTGGGGATGTAATACTCCACATATGCCTGTTAGGTCTAGTTCATTTATTATATATTCGTGCTTTCTGTTTCCTTATTTATCCTCAGTCCATATGTTTTATCCAATGCTGAGAGTGGTGTATTGAAGTCTCCAACTATTATTGTAAAGTTGTCTATTTATCCCTTCATGTTTGCCAGTGTGTGCCTCATGTAGCTTGGGGCACCCAGGTTAGATGCATAGATATTAATTATAGTTATTTCTTTTTGCTGAATTGCCCCTTTTATTAATATTTAATGACCTTCTTCATCCCTTAAAACAGTTTCGTATTTAAAATCTATTTCGTCTGATACAGTATCACTATCAGATCTTTTATGGTTACTGTTTGCGTGGAATATCTCTTTTCAATCTTTTGCTTTCAACTTGGTTGTGTTATGTCTGAGGTGAGGCTCTTGTAGACAGTATATAGATGGCTCATATTTTTTTATCCATTCTATCAGTCTGTGTCTTTTGTTTGGGAAGTTCAAGCCATTAACATTCAGTGTTGCTACTGTAAAGGCATTACTTTACTTCGTCCATTTTATCCTTTGGCTTTCTGTTGTCATATCTTACTATTGTCAATCTTCTTACTCTTCATTTATATATCCTTTTCCAAGTGTCTCGCCCTTGTTTTTTTCTTTCAGACTGCAGCACTCCCTTTAGTATCTCTTGTAATTCTGGTCTTTTGGATTACAAACTCTCTTAGGTTTTGTTTGTCTGTGAAGACTTTAAACTCACCCTCATTTTTGAAGGACAGTTTTGCTGGATATAGAATTCTTTTTTTTTTTTTTTTTTTAAGTTTTTTTTATTTTTTCCTGGCTCCACCCCCCACCCCCCACCCCCACTGATTTGCGCTTGCTGTCTTCTCTCTGTGTGTTTTTGTGTGTCTGCTTGTCTTCTCTTTAGGCAGCACCAGGAACCAATCCTTGGCTCAATCTCTTGCACCACCCCAACTCCCTGATCTGCTGCGTCTCTCATTGTTTTTCTTCTGTGTCTCTTTTTGTTGCATTATCTTGCTGCGCCAGCTCTCTGTGTGGGCCAGCACTCTGCGTGGGCCAGCTCTCCACTCGAGGCAGCTTGCTGTGCGAGCCAGCTTGCTTTTCACCAGGAGGCCCAGAGAATCGAACCCTGGACCTCCTTTATGGTAGATGAGACCCCAATCACTTGAGCCACATCCACTTCCCGGATACAGTATTCTTGGTTGGCAGTTTTTCTCATTAAGTACCTTAAATATATCACATCACTGCCTTGTAGCCTCCATGGTTTATGATGAGAAGTTGGCATTTAATCTTGAGGTTCTCTTGTATGTGATGCTTTGCTTTTCTCTTGCTGCTTTCAGAATCCTCTCTTTATCTCTGATATTTGTCATTCTGAATAATAGGTGTCTCAGAATAGGTCTGTTTGGATTTATTCTATTTGGAATACATTGTCCTTCTTGGATATTGATATTTGTGCTTTTCTTTAGGATTGGGAATTTTTCTGTCATTCTTTCCTCATATATTCTTTCTGCCCCTTTTCCATTCTCTCTCTCTTCTGGGACACTGATAACGCATATGTTTTTGTGTTTTGTGTTGTCATTCAATTCCCTGAGGCCCTGTTCCATTTTTTCCATTCTTTTCTCTTTCTGTTCTATCTTTTCAATTTTAGATGTTCTGTCCTCAATATCACAAAGTCTGTCTTTGATTGATTCAAATCTGCTGTTATGTCCCTCTGATGTATGTTTTATCTCATCTATTGTGTCTTTCATTACCATACTTGTCTTTCCAGGCTCTCAGATTGTTCTTTATGCTCACCCAGTATCTTGTTAATATCATTTTTTAAAAAACAAATAAATTTTATTGATATATATTTATAAAGCTTACAATTGATCCAAAGTGTACAATCAGTGGTATTTGGTATAATCACATATTTGTGCATTCATCAACTCAGTCATTATTAGAACATTTTCATTATTCCAGTAATAATAAGAAAAAACAAACAAAAAATTCATCACCTCAGTCTCTGATTCTCCTGTGGTACATAGCTGCTATTCTGTTTCTATCTCTCTAGTTTATTTGTATTTACATTTTGTATAGATGGAGTCAAGCAACATGTAGTAATTTGTGTCTAGTATGTTTCCTTTAGTATATTTCCTTTTTTTTTTTTTTTTCTGTTTTTACCCTTACTAGAAGATCATTAATATATTGCTATGTTCTACTGCCCATAGTTTGCTTTGGCTATATAACATTAACATACATTTTTCAATTTCAAAGAAAAAACATCTTATATTTGCTATATTACCCATAATCATATTTCACATGAGTTTTCACTATGCTATACAGTCCTATGTTACATTTCTTAGCTTTGCTTCTGGTAATATACATGACCTTAGACTTTCCTTTTCAACTGCTGTCATACCCATATAATAGCACTGCTTTCACCTTTTCTATTCATTTCCAAAGAGTCACACACAACCTTTTTACCAATTATGCACAGATTAATCCTCAACTTTCCATTCTCTAACCTCATTCTATTTTCTGGTGACCTATATTCTAGTTATTAACTCCATGAATTTACACAATATGTTTAGTTCATAGTAGTACAGTCATACAGTATTTCCTTTTGTGTCTGGTTTGCTTCGCACAACATAATGTCTTCCAGGTTCATCCATCTTGTCATATGCTTCATGACTTCATTTCTTCTTACAACTGCATAATAGTCCATTGTGTGAATACACCACAGTTTATCCATTCATCGATGACTCAGTGGTATTGCTGAGTCATGTGGCAAATCTATATTCAGCTTCCTTAGGAACTGCATGGTCCTCCACAGTGGCTGTACCATTCTTCATTCCCACTAGCAGTGAATAAGCATTCCTATCTCTCTACATCCTCTCCGACACTTGTAGTTTTCTGTCTTTTAAATAGTGGTGGTTCTAATAGGTGTGAAATGATACCTCGGTTAGCTTTGATTGGTGTAGCTTTGATTTGCATCTCCCTTATTGCTAGTGATGTTGAACTTCTTTCAAGTGTTTTTTCACCATTTGTATTTCTACTTTGGACAAATGTCTATTTAAGTCTTTTGCCCATCTTTTAATTGGGTTGTCTTTTTATTGTTGAGTTGTATCATCTCTTTATTTTTTTTATTTTTTTTTATTTTTTTAAAGATTTTATTTATTTATTCATTTATCCCCCCCTTGCTGCTTGTGCTCGCTGGGTCAGCTAACCACGCCATGCGGGCGGGCTTGCCTTCACCAGGAGGCCCCGGGAACCGAACCCAGGGCCTCCCATATGGTAAACGGGAGCCCTACTGATTGAGCCACAGCCGCTTCCCGTATCATCTCTTTATATATCATGTCTATTAAGCCTCTATTGGATATGTGATTTCCAAATATTTTCTTTCATTGAGTTGGCTGCCTTTTTACCCTTTTGACAGAGTCCTTTGAGGTGCAAAAGTGTTTAATTTTGAGGAGGTTCCATCTATCTATTTTTCCTTTTGTTGCTTGTGCTTTGGGTGTTAGATCCAAGAAGCTACCACCTACCACAAGCTCTTGAAGATGTTTCCCTACATTTTTCTCTAGTAGTTTTAAGGTCCTGGCTTTTATATTTAGATCTTTGATCCAATTTAAGTTGATTCTTATATAGGGGGTGAGATAGGTTTCCTTTTTCATTCGATATCCAGTTTTCCCAACACCATTTGTTCAAGAGCTGCTTTGTGTTCCAGTCGTGTGGACTTGGTAGGTTTGTCAAAAACCATTTGGCCGTAGAGGTGAGGGTTTATTTCTAGACTCTCAGTTCTATTCCACTGATCAATGCATCTATCTTCATGCCATGCTGATTTGACTAGTGATACTTTGCCATATGTTTCAAAGTCAGGCGGTGATAGTCCTCTCACAGCGCTCTTCTTTTTTACTATGCTTTTGGCTATTCGGGTGCACTTCCTTTCCCATTGAATTTGGTAATGGCCTTTTCTATTTCTGTAAAGTAAGTTGTTGGAATTTTGATTGGTAATCCATTGATCTATAAATCAGTTTAGGTCAGTTTCACATCTTCATGATATTTATTCTTCTGATCCATGAACACAAAATGACTTTCCTTTTGTTTTTAGGTCTTTGATTTCTTTTAGCATTGTTTTGAGTTTTCTGAACATAGGTCCTGTACTTCTTTGGAGGTCCTGTACTTCTTTGGTTAAATTGATTCTTAGGTATTTGAGTCTTTTTGTTGCTATTGTAAGTGTTCTTTTTTTTTTCCTGATTTCCTCTGCAGATTGTTTAATACTAGTGAACGAAACATTACTGATTTTTGCATGTTGATCTTGTATCCTGCCACTTTGCTGAACTCATTTATTAGCTAAAGTAGCTTTGTCTGTAGACATTTCAGAATTTTCTAAATGTAGGATTATTTTATTTGCAAATAGTGAGAATTTTACTCCTATTTTCCTATTTGTCTCTGTTTTTTATTTTTTCGTGTCTAATTGGTCTATTTAGAAATTCTAGCATGATATTGAGTAATTGTGACGTTCAGTGGGCAGTTTTGTCTTGTTCCCCATCATAGAGGGAAAGCTTTCAATCTTTCCACACTGATTACCATGGTGGGTGTGGGTTTTTCAATTTTATCCTTTATCATATTATCATATCATAATTTTCCATCTATTCCTATCTTGGAAATGTGTTTATCAAGAAAGGCTGCTGGGTTTTGTCAAATGCCTTTTCTGCATTGATTGAGATGATCATGTGGGTTTTTGCCTTCAATTTCTTAATGTGGTGTATTACATTGATTGATTTTCTTATGTTGAACTACCATTGCATACTAGGAATAAATCCCATGTGGTCATGGAGTATAATTCCTTTGATATGCTGTTGGATTCTATTTGCAAGTATTTTGTTGAGAATTTTTGCATCTATGTTCAATAGAGAGATTGGTCTGTAATTTTCTTTTCTTGTAGTATATCTGGATTTGGTATTGGGTGATGTTGGCTTCATAAAATGTGTTGGGTAATGTTCTCTCCTCTTCTATTTTTTGGAAGAGTTTAAACAGGGTTGGTGGGGGATGGATGTGGCTCAAATGGTTGGGTGTCTGCCTCCCATATGGAGGGACCTGGGTTCGATCCCTGGGACTTCCTGTTTAAAGAAAAAAATAAAGTAAACAGGGTTGGTGTTAATTCTTCTCAAAATGCTATGAAGTCATCTTGTCCTGGACTTGCCTTTGTTGGGAGATTAAACAGTGGGGTTTAGTAACTCACGTTTTCGTTTTGATGTCTTTTGTCTCTCTCTGCCTTGTCCTCCTGGGGCTTGTGCAGCTCTTTCTTGGAATGTTGACCCCCAAAGCAGGTCCATTGGACAGCTTTTCACCCTTTTTCTGTTGTTTTTGTGAGAGAGCTGAGTCCTGCCTGCCTGCTCCTATGCCATCTTCCCAGAATTCTAATGTAATTATTGATTTAGTTGAATTTAGGCCTGCTGCTTTAATATTGTGTTTTTCTCCTGTTTTCCTTCTATTCTCCCTTTCTTGTTCTTTTGGATTATTTGAATACATTTAACTCCATTTTCATTTTTCTCTTGTCTTTTGGTTATGTTATCTCTTTGAACTTTTTTTAGTAGTTGCTCTTGGTATTATTTTATATATATATAAAATAATATATTATTTTATACACACACACACACACCTTATTAGACTGCAGGAGTTGACATTTGGCCACTTCAAGTAAAACTCTGAAGCTTTACAAGCAAATATGTCCCTTTACTCTCCCTCCTTTATTTTGTCATATGTATTGCATCTATAGTTATTGACCCCCCCCCCCCAGACACTGTTATAATTGTTTATTTCAACAGTTATACAGGCTGTAAATATAACAGTCTGTTGTTCTAACCCAGATATTAATATCTATGTTGCTCTTCCTTTTTTTATTTGTGAAGTTCCAGTTTCCCTCTGGCATTTTTTCTCTTTAACCTGATGTTTTTCCTTTAGTATTTCTTTTGGAGGATCTCTACTGGTGATAAGTTATCTTAATTTACTTTTATCTGAGTGATTTTATTTCACCTTCATTCCTGAAGGATATTTTCACTTAATATTAGAAATCTTGGTATCCATTTTCCTCTTCCAGTGCTTTAAAAATGTTTTATCATCTTCTGACCACCATAGTTTCTGATAAGAAAGCTGCAGTCCTTCAGATTGATGCTTGTGTGTATGTAATATGTCATTTTTCTCTGGATGCTTTCATGACTTGCTTTTTAGCAGTTGATTATTATATGTCTTGATGTTATTTTGAGTTGATTTTTTATAGGAATTTACTGAGTTTCTTGAAGCTGTGAATTAATGCCATTATTTCTTTATTCTTTGTGTATCAGTCTCTCTCTCTTCTCCCTCAGTGATCCAATCATGTGAATGTAAGACCTTTATGATAGTGTCCCACTAGTCCCTGAGGCTAATTCTTTTTCCAATTTTTTTTCTTTCTTTGTTCTTCAAATTGGCTAACAGTTATTGGTCTGTCTTCAAATTCATTGATTCTTTTGTCTTTTATATAAATGCTCAGGCCATCCAGTGATTTTTTTTTTTTTTCTTTTCTCTCAGATGATGTATTTTTCAGTTCTAAAATTTTTATTTGTTTTTCTTTTTCTTTATTTTTTATTTTTTATTTTTTCCTCTTTGCTGAGTTTCCATTTCAAGTATATTCACTTTTATCTTAGGGAATATAGTTATAGTAGCTGTTTTAAAGTCTTTCATAATTCCAACATCTAAGTGGTCTTGGGGTGGGCATGAGACCATTGGTAATTGGTCAGATTTTCCTGCTTTTTACTGTATTATGTTTTATTTTTATTTTATTTTTATTTTTATTTTTTGGTACATTAACTAATTTTGGCAATATCCTGGATAGTCTGAATATTATGTTGTGAAACTCTAGGTGGTCCTATTATAATCCTTTGGAGAATGTTCATGTATGTATATGTATTTGTTTTGTTTTGTTTTGGTCAGAAATTACAGGTTCTGTCCAATATCAGTTCAGTTTTCAAAACCTTCCCATAGTGTTTGGGGTCTGGCTTTTGCCCAAACCCCTCTGGGATTAGTCTAGAACTTTGGTGTTGTTTCTCAAAGCCTTTGCTTTTTTCTTCTGGGTGTGTTTTGCATATGTGCAACTTGGGGATGAGTCTAGGACTCGTGTTGTTTCATACACAGAACTAGGGGATCCCCTTCACTTCCTTTCTCCTCACTGGACTTCCCAAGCTTTCTTGCTCCCAGGAACCTTTTTTCTCAGTTTTTGTGGCCTGAAAATACTGTAAGAGAGTACTGTGCAAGAGGATCCATCCTTGAGGCAAAAGTAGAAAGAGAAAAGAGCGAGGAAAAAATAACAGAAATTCCCCACACACCAACAGGGTTCCTTTTTTGCAAGTTCCTCTTCTGAGAGAAGGTTTTCTCTTAAGGCTTTAGGTACTCACACTACCTGTTCTTTGCCTTTGAAGTTCCATGTCTGGGGCTGGTCTTTGGACAGGGCTGGGTTAACTTTCTATCTCACAACAGTGCCTTGTCATGGTCATCTGGCCAGAAAAATTGGTTTCCCTTGGTGTTTCATTGTCTGTGTATGATGTATGGATCACTGATTTGATCCACTCTCAAGTCAAAGTCAGAAGATAAAGGAGGAAGAAAGCCCAAGAATTCATCTTGCCATACTGGTCATTCTTCAAGTTCTGATGTCTCCAATTCACCTGCTGTTCTTTACTTTTCAAAGTCCTCAAGTAGCTGCTTTTTATATTTTGCCCAGATATCAATGGGAGAGATAAAGAGTGAAGCAGACTTATTCAATCTTAGTTAGCACAAGAAGCCTTATAATAGTTTTTAATGTCTGGTAGTTTTAGGCTCCCTTATTACTATCCTTTTTACCAGACTATTCTTGTTTATTTTTTCTTGTGAACTTTAGTTTTAGCTTGTCTCTTTTCTTAATTTAAAAATTTTGTATCTCCAACTGATATAAATTAATAAATTAAAAATGATTTAAGTAAGTAAGCCAAAGGGGAAAAAGCCCTACAAATCCCATTATTTGTAGGTATGCCTTATTAAAATCTTCTAAAAAATTATTTGTAGGTATGCCTTATCTTCCAGTTTTTATGTATACTTACACAGACTGCAGGCATGCATGCATGGATGACAGAAGTCACTTACATGAAATATTTAGAATATAAAATACTCTTGTACAATATTTTCAGGCCACAAAAACTGAGAAAAAAAGTTCCTGGGAGCAAAAAAGCTTGAGAAGTCCAGTGGGGAGAAAAGAAGTGAAGGGGATCCCCTAGTTCTGTGTATGAAGCAACACAAGTCCTAGACTTATCCCCAAGTTGCACATATGCGAAACACACACAAAAGAATAGAGCAAAGGTTTTGACACGGTGTTTTCCTGTGTGTGTGGTTTCTTTTTTTTTAAGTACAAATTTTCTTATGCTTTAGTTTTATAACTCACTTTATCAATACATGTTGTATTTAATACAAAGTGTTTAATGGGTTGGGTTTCTTTTTTTTAGATGAAGTCCAATTTATATTTTATTTTATTGCTTGTGCTTTTGGTTACATATTTAAGAATTCATTGCCAAATACTCCTTTTTTTTTTTGCTTGTCTGCTTGCTGTTATTGCTCATTGTCTGCCGATGTTTGTTTTTTTCCTTTAGGAGGCACTGGAACGAACCTGGGACGTCCCATGTGGGAGGTGGGCGCTCAACTGCTTGAGCCACATCTGCTCCCTGGATTGGGTTTCTTAATGAATATGCTAAGATAGATGTTGAAATTTAGTTTGTGATAATCCTTAATATATTATTTTAACTAAACCTGAAATTAGAAGCTTACAGTCATTAAATAAATGATCAAATACTATAAACAGGCTTATTAAAAAAAACTTTAATTTTTTGGTAGTCTAGTAAACATGATTTAGGCAGTCTATTTTGAATTTCCATATGAATTTTTGTGAAAAAAATTTTTTCCAGCTGAAGTTGTTTTGCATTTTTTTTTTGACTTTATTTTTTTTTAAGTATTTTAAAAGATGCTTAGATTACATGAATTGGTTTTGAAATAGTAATAACTTAGAAAATTTTAGTGAAATTATTTTATAATGAAACTATTACTTTTTAGATGGCAGTGATAACTATATATAATTCTTCATAATAGCTACATAAATGAACTCTTGAAAAGAAACTGTCTAGTAAAGGAAAAGAATTGTATTTATCTATATCTATCCCCCACCCCCATTTTAAGCCAGGGTACTTTATATTGAAAAATTCTATTAGCAAAGGTAATTTTTAATTTCATTGACAGTATTTGCAGTTTGAAATCAAACACTTGTTTATAATATATGTACTGTAAAACTACTACTGTTTATAAGTTATCTATGTTACATTATTATTTTACTTGAGGTAATTTTAAACTTTAAAGGGTATAGAAAACAGAAGTAATCAGAACTATTTTCAGATCTGTATAATAAACCAATATAGTTAGGCTTTGCGTTTAGAGAGTTGCCTTCTAACAAAACTTCTTTTATTGTATTAGATTTAGCACCTTTGAAATTGGCAAATATTTAACTTAATACTCTTATTGATACTTGTATTAGTCAGGGTTCTCTAGGGGAACAGCACCAACAGGATGAATTGGCTCATGTGTCTGTGGGGATGGGCAAATCCAAATTCCATAGGGCAGACCACAAACTGGGAACTCTGATGAAGGATCTCGATGAATTCCCCAGGAGAAGCTGGGCTGACTGACAGAGATATTCTCTCTTCTGACTGATGAAATTATCACTTCTCCTTTTAAAGCCTTCAGCTGATTGGATGAGACTTGCCTCCTCAATTGATTGTAGATGTAATAATAGGTGATTTAAGTCCACAAAATATCCTTACAGTAACAGTCAGGCTAGTGCTTGCTTGACCAAATAGCTGGACACCATCACCTGGCCAAGTTACCCATGAACATAATCATTACAATACCTTATTAAAAAATTTTAGTGTATGCCCTGGGAAGCTTCAAGCTTCTCCAAGGGCCCAGGTTTCCTCTCTGTGGTCCTGGTGGGCTACCACCTCTTCCTGACACTCTGCAAACTTTAGCCCCCAGCCTTCCCAGGATATGGGGAGACTAAGTCAAACAAAGCAACCCAAAGAAAACCAGGGAGGGAAATACACAAGTCAAGTCCTAGGGTTCCCTCTACATGCCATAACATGGATGAACTGTAGAGACATCATGTTGAATGAAATAAGCCAGACACGAAAGACAGATATTGTATGATCTCACTTATATAAAATACTTAGAATATGCAAATACATACATGCAGATAATAGATTATAGGTTACCACGTGCCTTCTATATTTTTCTTTTTTTAAATTTTTACCGGGAGGTCCTGGGGATTGAACCCAGGTCCCTCCATCTGGGAGACGGACGCTCAACCATTTGAGCCATATCCATCGCCCTGCTATATCTCTTAAGGTTTACCAAAGATACCTAGAGTTACAGTCATTTCCCGTATAAGATGGCCATATAATAAATCAGGCTTAGTTTATCATCAGCATTCTAAAAACCAGACCTAGGGAGAAAAACTAGGTCTGGGGACACATGCATGGTTTCTAATATAGCAAATGTTTAGCCTACCCTGATTATCACAAAATTAGGACAGCGAGAATATTCGCATGCTCTGTTCTTTCATTTTTCTTTCTGTAAGAACTTACTGAGATAATAATTAACATATCATACAATACCTCCATTTAAAATATGCAGTTCAATAATTTTTAGTATATTTAGAGTTATGCAACCATCACCACAGTCATAGAGTATTTTCATCACCTTAAAAAGAAACCCCATACCCTTTAGCTATTACCCCTGTCCCCGAGCCCTAGACCACCATCAATCTACTTTCTGTCTCCATAGATTTGACTATTCTGGAAATTTCATATAAATTGAGTGATAGAACGTAGTCTTCTGTAACCGGATTCTTTCACTTAGCAAAATGTTTTCATGTTTTATCATATATCAGTACTTCATTCCTTTTTATGGTCAAATAATATCTGTTTGTATGGATAAACCATGTTTTGTTTATTCATTCATTAGCTGATGGCCAGTTGGGTTGTTTCTACCTTTGGGTATTCTGAATAATGCTGTTATGAACATTTTCGTACAAGGTTTTGAATGGACATATATTTTCATTTCTTTTGCTTATAAACCTTGGAGTGGAATTCCTGGAACAAATGGTAACTTGATGTTTAACTTTTTGAGAAATTGCCAAACTGATTTACACAGTGGTGATACCCCTTTACATTCCCACAAGCAGTATATATGGGTTCCAATTTCTCCATATCCTAGTTAACACTTGATATTATCTGTCTTTTTTATTATAATCATTGTAGTGGGTTTAAAGTTGTATCTCATTGTAGTTTTTTTATTTTATTTTATTTTATTTTATTATTTTTTTTAAGTTATGGGGCCTGGGGATTAAACCTGGGACCATGTATGTGGGAAGCCGGTGCTCAACCACTGAGCCATATCAGCTCCCCTGAGTTGGTTTTTCCTTTTGTTTGCTTGTTGTTTGTTTTTTTGTTTTTTGGAAGTACTGGGGACTGAACCCGGGACCTTGGGACCTCCCATGTAGAATCAGATGCTCAATTGCTTGAGCCCCATCCACTCCCTTCATTGTAGTTTTGATTTGCATTTTCCTGATGACTAATGATGTTGCATATCTTTTTCTATTTTTGTTGGTCATTTCTATATCTTCTTTGGAGAAATTTCTGTTCAGATATTTTGCCCATTTTTTAATTGGGTTATTTTATTTTATTTATGGAGGTATAATAGTTCTTTATATATTCTTGATACAAGTCCCTTATCAGATTTGTCATTTGCAAATATTTTCTCCCATTTTGTGAAATGGAGCATTCTTATGATAATTGTGATTAATAAAAAAATCGTTGTATTTAAGGCTTATATAGACTTAATTTTTAAAAATATTTATTTTATTTATTTTTCCCTCGTTCGTTGTTTTTGTGCTCGCTGTCTGCTCTCCGTGTCTGTTCATTGTCATCCTTTTGTGTTGTCATCTTGTTGCCTTGTCATCTTGCCACATCATCTTGCTGTGTCTTCATCTTATTGCATCAGCTTGCTGTGCCAGCCTATCGTGTCAGCTTGCCATTTTGCTTGTCTTCTTTAGGAGGCACGGAGAACTGAACCCGGGACCTGCCAAGTGGTAGGCGGGCACTCAACTGCTTGAGCCACATCTGCTTCCCCTAATATAGACTTTGATGTTCAATAAATGAAAATGTTTAGTACTTAAACTGTTCCAACCGTATGTTAATCATTAATGTTTCGGGAATTAACTTCAAGATCTGAGCTTTAGATTAGTGGTTCTCAAACAGTCAGGCATCAGAATCATCTGATTCTATTAAAATCTGGGCTTCTTAAAATGTACTTGGCTGTCCCCACTCCCAGAGTTTCCAAATCAGTAGGTCTGGGGTGGGCCCTGAGAATTTATATTTCCAGCAAGTTCCTAGGGTGACAGGTTCCTGATAAGTTCCCAGTTGATGGTCCTGGTTCATGGATCACTGCCTTTATGGTCCCTGTAAACTATCATAATGTATAAGAGAAATGCTGATAAGTAGAAATTTCTACCTGATAAAATTTTTTAAACCTAGATTTACAATTTATATTTGCATATATTCAAGAAATTATGGATGTCAGCACACTCAAGGTCAAGAATGTACCCACAGTCTTTATGACTGTTGTCTTTTCACTTAACTACTCAGTTATGTAGAGGACTTAACTTTTAGATTCAATGCCTTTAGGCTGCTTTCCAGTCATTTACAGTCTAGTTTGGGAGATCAAACCAGGTGATAATTGAGTGTGCAGTGGGGCAGATATACTGAATTAGAATCTCCAAGGGTAGGCCCTAGAAGTCTTTTTCTAACAAGCTCACCTGGTAATTCTGCTATAACCAATTTAAACTTTTTTAGTTTCTAACCCACCTGTATTAGTCAGCCAAAAGGGGTGCTAATGTGAAATACCAAAAATGGGTTGGTCTCTATAAAGGGTATTTATATGGGGTGGAAGTCCACAGATACGAGGCCATAAAGTGTTAAGTTTCTTCTCTCACCACAGTCCATTGCCACGTGTCAGAGCAAGACAGATGCTGGCGTTTGCCAGGGTTCAGGCTTCTGGGGTTCCTCTCTTCCCAGGGCTGCGTTTCTCTCCGGGCTTAGCTCCTGTTCCCTCCACAAGGTGAGCTGTAGACGATCAGGTGAACCGCTTGCTTCTCTTCTTCTGGGGCCTTCTTTCCAACATCAAAACTGCTTCTCAAAAGACTGCTTCAACTGTCCTTTGCCTTGCCTTTTATATTCGATTCCCTACCCACCAAGGGGTGGGGCTCAACGCCCTAATCCTAACCTAATCATGCCCAGATTAACAGATCAGTTTACAAGCATGATCCAATTATATTTTTGGAATTCATAATTACATCAAATTTGCCAACTGTTACACCAGCCTTCATGGAACCTTTTAAAAAGATAAATCTTTCAACAACAAAACAGAATGATCTTGTTACTTCCCTACTTCAGAATCCATAATGGCTTGCCCTTGCCTACAGAATAAAGTATAAGTTCTTAGCCTGGCCTGGTGTTTTTGACCCTAACCTGCCTTTGTGTCTTCATGATCCTCCATTTCTGCTCTGTATGAACCTAGAGCTCTGGCTACCCATTACTCTAGCACTTTCCCTTGGCAGGCCTTTGCTAATAACATTACTGTATCTCTGCAGATAGTTGTGCCTTTGTGGATCTTCACAGATCCTGTTATCTCTGCTGATGCTGTTTCCTCTGGGCAGTCTGCCCTTTATCTCCTCCCTTTGTTGTAGTCTTCTCAGTGTACTTAAAATTTTTCTAGCGCTATGCTTAGCACAAAATAGATGCCTTAGTAAATATTTGTCGAAATGAAGGCCTAGTAAGATGTCAACCTCCTGTATTAGTCAGCCAAAGGGGTGCTGATGCAAAGTACCAGAAATCTGTTGGCTTTTATAAAGGGTTTTTATTTGGGGTAAAATCTGCCATGTATTGAAGCAAGATGGCAGGTGATCTCTGCCTGGTCTCTCCTTCCCCTCCAGGCTTCCTCTTCCTCTTCCTCTTGAGCTCCGTGGGCCCAGCCTCTTGTGGCTTTTGTGCTTAAGTCATCCTGTTATAGGGATCCTCTCCTGGTATAGGGCTTGTTTCTTTCCAGGCCTTCTATATCAGTCTTGGCCGTTCTGCTTTCTTCTCGATTTCAGCTATAAGCTCTCAGGCAAAATGGCTCATCTCTCCTGGGGGCCTCAGCTGTTTGAGCCTTCTCCTTTCTGTCACATGGCAGGATAAAAAATGACAGCTCTCTCTTCCTGTGTGTCTGAGTGTCCATTTATATCAGACCCAGCAAGGAGGCAGGGACTCAACCTGAGTCATGCCCACTGACATAGTAATCAAAAGCCCAAAGCTGTCTTATCATATAATCTGATCAAAGACCCACTCAGCTGAATTTAATGCAATTAAAGGATATCATACCCAGAAGAATAGACTAGTTTACAAACATAATCTCTCTCTTTTTGGGATTCATAAAATAATCTCAAATTGCCACATCTCTCTTGTGACAACTTGCCTAAGTAGTATAAAATGGACATAAAAATAATACTATTGATTCCCACAAAGAAGGAACGTTTGAGGAAATTACTATAATAGCAAAAACATTTGTAATGTAATAATCTTTTGGAATGGAGGTAGATCTGGATTAGATGAAGATTTTTTGGGGTGGTCTTTCTATTTCCATTTCTTCAAGATTAAATTTGTATTTACCCATCTTTGCTTCTAGAACTTTTATGGTGTTTTTGTTGTTGTTTTAAACATTTTAAGTCTTTGATCCATTTAGAATTTACTTTGGCATAGGGAATGAGAAATGGATCTGACTTTGTTTTTTTTTTTTTTCTCAAGCAGTTAATGTATTGTCCTAACTTCATTTGTTTCTTTTCACCTCTGATTATCATAAGCTGTGAGTTAATTATACTGTTCTGGTGATATTCTGGCTTCAGAAAATGTTTTAAGTGCT
Organism: Tolypeutes matacus; assembly: GCA_026826555.1. Lineage (NCBI taxonomy): Eukaryota > Metazoa > Chordata > Mammalia > Cingulata > Chlamyphoridae > Tolypeutes > Tolypeutes matacus. The sequence continues at coordinate 48,540,981 of JAKSZT010054030.1, forward strand.
AGCATTTAGAAAGACAGAATAAACTATGTAACCCACTTTCAGGAATTGCATACTTCTTTCGTGGTGACTTCCCATGGTCAATCACCTCCCTCACCCAATGTTATTCCTTTTTTATGCTCCATTTTAGAGCAGAAATTTTCAAGAGTTGTCTCTTCTTAATATTACCGTCTCATTTCCCATTCTTTCCCCCCCTCCAATTTTTTTCCCTTCAATTTTTAATTTTGAAAAATTTCAAACAGAGAAAAGTTGAAAAAGTAATACAATAAACCCAATGTATCCTTCATCTAGATTCACCAGTTGTTTCTTTTTACTACATTTGTTTTCTTACACACAGCACACATTATACCATACTTTTGTAGAAAGCTTAATCAATTACTCTTTTGCTTCAATCAGTGTTTTCTCTTCTACCACACAAACAAAATTGCTCTCCTTGTTTGGGGGATATATCAAACAATTTTAAATAGTAACAATAACAATCAGATCTACATTTCAGAAAGAATTTTTTGGCAGGAGTATGGGGGATTGTATAAAGTTGACACTGAGATGAGAGAAGAGATCAACATTTGTTTAAAACCTAAAGTTTGTCAGTTACAGTTAGATGCTTCCACCTATAATATCTCATTTGATTAATTTAATGCACACAGAAATTGAGAGGCAGGTAACATCTTCATTTTACAAATGAACTTAAGCTTTTTCTGTGCAGAACCATAAACCTTGCATGAATCTAGATATCTGTCTCTAGAGTGTGTGCTCTTTTTACTGTTTCTGAATTAATTTAATTTTCATCTGTGTCTGCAGTCATAGTTTATATCTTTATTTTAGTCAGTAAGATGGCTGTAGTTAGGTATGCCTTTCTATTCTAGATTATGTATTAAATAGTTTCATTATATTAGATAAAGTATCAATATGATTGTTGGACATATAGAAGTTACCCACTTAATAATAATATAATCTTAACATGCATTTCACCTGTAAACATGATTGATAAACATATTTTAGAATAAAGTCTAAGGGCTTTCTTTATTTACTAGTTTCTACGATACATTAATACTTTATTTCAACCTTCTATTTTCTGTGTGTAAATAATTGTTTTGCTTTAGTGTTTTCATTAAGGACAGATATCTTGATTATTTAAAAATACGTATTAACTATAATTACCAGGGTAGGTAAATTGTGCCATGTATCAACTGTAAGTTTCGTAAATATCTTTTGTTGCAGACCTAATGACAAATTAGGTTCATTTTGGGGTGCTGAGTATTGAATTTTAAAAATAGTAGTGTTAAGGAGAAAAATTGTAGCGTAAGGGATTGGCATCAAAAATTACTTTCAAAAGAGTTGAAATCTATCATTAGAGTAGAAGATAAGTCAAGTGCGACTGAATGACAAATGAAGAAATGACAGGTGTGTTATTCATCAAGATAATGTGACAGAATGAAATGGGAGGAAAATGGTATTTAATACTTAGGAACCAGAGACTTCTTACCATATTTCAAATTTAAAGTTTCTCTATAATATTTAGCCATGGCTAATGGCTAAATTGTTTGGTTTCTTTCTTAATGCCTGCATGAATCAAGTATATTTAAAAAATTTTTTTTTATTTTGAGGTACTGGGGCCTGGGACCTTGTGGGTGGGAAGCTGGCACTCAACCACTGAGCCACATCCGCTCCCCTGAGTTGTTTTTTTCTTTTGTTTGTTTTGTTTTTAGGAGGTGATCCTCACTTAATGGGTTGAGATTAAGAAAATATCTAATAATCAAAGGATGTTAGAGCTTAAATGGACTTTACAGATCATCTACTCCTTTCTTCCTCCTCCCATAGAGATGAATTAAATTAATCAAATTAATGAAATCACTTAATGCAAGGTTGCTTAGCTAATTATTGCTAGATATGAATAGTTCTATTTAGTGAATTTATTTCTGGCAATTCCTTATTCTTTAAAGAAAAGTTTCCAGCTAAAATATTTTATTTCTTTTGACTGTTTTAGTTTCTTGGCTGCTAAAATAAAATACAGTGGGTTGGCTTAAACAATGGGAATTTATTGCCTTATGATTTTGAGGTATAGAGAATTCCAAAGTCAAGTTGTCATCAGGCAATACACACAGAAGACAGTGGCATTCTGGGGCTAGCTGCTGGTGATCCTTGGTCATTGGTTTTTCTATCACATGGCAATGCACATGGCGATGTCCTCCCTCTCCTCAGGGTTCCAGTGACTTCTACTTCATCCCTCTTCCCATGGTTTTTCAACTTCTGTGTCCAACTTCCTTTGTTTATAAGGACTTCACCCATATTTGATATCGGCCCACCCTCATTCAGTTTGGGCTCACCTTAACTAACATCTTCAAAAGTCCTGTTTACAAATGGGTTCACACCCACAGTACCAAGCGTTATGACCTGAACTTGACTTTTGTGGTAGACATGATTCTATCCCCAACAGTGACTTTCAGTGACTCTGGTTTATTTATATTTGTACTAAGCCACTTTTTAAGCTTATTTTAGTTCTAAAATATAGGTACTAGGTATCTGATTTATTTTTTCATTTCCAGAAGTAGTTGTCGTTTGTAACTGTGTCATTAAAGAAAATACTGTACTTTGTTTTGCCTTTTGTGTTCTCCTACAAAGTATATCATTATGGTGATATAAACATTAAAATGTAATTTTGACAAATTAAGTATCTGCTAAGATTTTGAATCTAAATCTACTTCTTTTTTATATTAATCTTGTTCTTTTTTAAAATTTTATTTTATTTTGTGATGTACCAGGGGCCAGGAGTTGAACCTGGGACCTCGTATGTGGGAAGCCAGCGCTCAACCACTGAGCCACATTGGCTCCCTGAGTGGGTTTTTTTTTGTTTGTTTTGCTTTGTTGTTTGTTTTTGCTTTTTCAGGAGGCACCGGGAACTGAATCCCGGACCTCCCATGTGGGACGCGGGAGCTCATTCACTTGAGCTACATCTGCTCTCCTCTGTTTCATTTTTAAGGTAAGGAACATTGAATTAGGCACAGATTAAAAAGTCAGAATTATGTAAATTGTTCATTTCTTTCCGAAACTTTAATTATTATGTATATACATAATATAGGTTGGCATCTCAAGGTATTTTATTATAACTCCATAGAAGTCTTGCCTAATTTAAGTATAATAATTATACTGTGATCTATTAATTTATTTTTTCAGTAATTAAGCCCTAAATATGGTCTTAAAATTTTAAAAAAGTTTTCAAGTCCTGTCTAATGAAATTAAAGTGATGGGACATTTCTAAGTATGAAGTATGGAAACAAAATATTTTTATATTAGATAACAAGCTTAATATTTTTAAAATGACTTTCCATACTAAATGCCTTTTTTTTTTTTTACCAGGAGGTCCCAGGGATCGAACCCGGGTGCCTCCATATGGGAGACGGACGCCCAACCATTTGAGCCACATCCGTCCCCACTAAATGCCTTTTTATTACTTCTGTACACCAAAATTAAGCTTGATTTTAGCCTGATAAGAAATTGTTTTAAAATTTTTATTTATTTTTATTAGAGAAATTGTAGGTTTACAGAAAAATCATGCAGAAAGTAGAGAGTTCCCACATTCCTCCCTCTCCCCATTAATTTTTTTAAACACATCATATTATTGATATGTATTAATAAAGCATACAATTCATCCAAAGTATACAATCAATGGTATTTGGTATAATCACATAGTTGTGCATTCATCACTTCAATCGTTATTAGAGCATTTTCATTATTTCAATAATAATAATAATAAAGAAGAAAATTCTTCACCTCTCAGTCTCTCTTTGTTTCCCCTGCTGTACATATCTGCTATTTCTGGTTATTCTTACACAATTTTTAATTTATTTATTAAGCAGTTTAATTGAGATATATTCACATACCATACAGTCTATCCATAGTGTATAATCAGTGGCTTTTAGTATAATCACAATGTTGTGCTTTTATCACCACAAAAATTTTATTTTTATTTTTTTTAAGATTTTTTATTTATTTATTCATTTATCCCCCCCTTGCTGCCCGTGCTCGCTGGGTGAGCTAACCACGCCGTGCGGGCGGGCCTGCCCTCACCACAAAAATTTTAGAACAATTTCATTACTCCAAAAAGAAAAACCCCACACCCCTTAGCATTCCTTCCTCAGCCCTACATAACCACTAATCTAATTTCATCTCCCCCCACCCCCAAGATGGCATCCTTGTCTGTCTGCTCATTGTTTCTGCTTGTTGTCTGCTCTCTGTGTCTGCTTGTGTCTGCCTGCTCTCTGCTCATTGTGTCTGCTCATTGTCTGCTCCTTGTGTCCTCTTGCTGTCTGCTCACTTCTTTAGGAAACACTGGAAATCAAACTTGGGACCTACCTTGTGGGAGGCAGGTGCCCAGCCACTTTAGCCACATCCACTCCCTGCTTGTGTCAGCTCATTGTGTCAGCTTATCATCTTTAGGAGGCACCAAGAACTGAACCTGGGACCTCCCATGTGGGAGACGGGTGCCCAACTGCTTTTCCAGCACTTGTAATTTTTTTTTTTTTTTTTATGGCCATTCTATAGGCCATCTTCCCAGAAGTTCCCCCATTGGTACATTTTAATGATTAGAAATTTTAGCTAAATCTTATACTTAAAACCCAGTGTAATCTTACACTTAAAATCCAGGTCTTAATTATTTCTGTCTGTAAGAATGGCCTGGATATCTGACTTAATTACAAAAGTCAAATAATATCAGCATGAGGAATTAACTCAATCTGCCTTCTTTATCCAGTTTTATCCCTGATTTAAAAAAAGACAGATCTTTTTCTTTCTCCTTTGACTTAGCATGTCAGTTAGAGTTCTTGGTTGCAAATAAAAGGGACTTGTTTGAAGTCATTGCTCAGAGGGCCCTGGAGGTCTGGCAGGCTCCAAGGGATTTTGGTTCAGGACCTCAGGGTTCATGGCAGCAGGCTTCTTTGTGGGGAAGGCCTGCCAGATTCCTGGTTCTGCTATGGCAGCCTCCTTCCTTCCTTTGGTTACCTGCTCATGTTTTGTAGGCGAATATCTGTGCCCACCCCCAGGCTATGCTGAAAATAGAAGAGGGCAGGCATTTCCTTTGACTTCTGTGGTGGGAGGTGGTCATTAGAAGTCCTCTTCTACCAAGATTGCACAGAGGGGAGAGGTAATTCCTCAAAAGGAAGTCAGAATCCTAATAGGAAGGAGCATATATTTACCATAATCAGGGAAAGGGAGAAAAGCTGTCTTTGTAAGCCCATAGAAGGAACAAGAATTAATTAAAACTGGATTGCCTGTCTCAATATTAAAAAAAAAAAGCCTGTTTAAAAATGGTATTTTTTGTACAGCAGTGCAAAAGAACCGGGGTTGTCCCATTAATAATTTCTTAAATGAATATACTTAACTGATGTGAAAGTCCTGAAAGCCTTACTCTGTGTGTTTGTGTGTGTAGGGAGGGGCGGGGGAGAGGGAGAGGGAGAGAGGGGAGACAGTTTACAGTGAAGGAACTTCAATTTTCACCTAACTGATACGGATATTACTGAAAACTTTATGGGCAAATTCACATACTCTACTAATTAACCCCTTAAAGTTATATAGCAGGGAAGCAGATGTGGTTTAACCAGTTGGGTGCCTGCTTACTACATGGGAGTTCCCAGTGCCTCCTAAAAGAAGATGAGCAGATCCCGCCCCCAACACAATGAGCAGATGCCAAAAGCTAGCAGCCGCCGTAGCTGCAGGGAGCGGATGTGGCTCAGGCCATTGGGCACTCGCGTCTCATGTGGGAGGTCCCGGGTTTGGTTCTGGTGGCTCCTGGAGAGGGCGAGCAAACAATGAGCAGACAGATGAGAGAACCATGGGGGGGGCAGGATAAATAGAAGAAAAATAAAGTAAATAAATAAATCTTTAAAAAAACTTACATAGCATATTTGCATTCAATATTTTATCTTTGTTACAGCAGTGTAATGTGTGTATTAGCTCCAATTCATAGAGTAGTTAAATCTCTTGTCCAGAATCCTGTAGCTGCTAAAGAGTCAAGTTTTTAATCCAGTTCTTATTTATTTCCATGTGTACGAATGGCCTGGATATCCCTTTATTATCTATAAAATGGAGCCAGTAGCACTTATCTTTCAAGATGGTGGGAGATTAGAAATAACGTAAAAAAAGTTTCCTGTTATTATGAGTTAAAAATCCTTTAGTTCAAATCATGTTAGTTTTTAAAATACCTTTATTTTAAAAATGAAAGTATTTCTGTAGTAATTGATTTTTTTAGATTTTTGTACATGCCTGGAGCCACTTTTTTTTTTAGTCCCATTTTACTAAAGAAGTAATACTGCTTCATAAAAGTTCTGAAGTTAATACTGAAGCTCTTGGAAATTTAGAACTAAATTGTCATTTTCATTTTAGACTTTAATTTGAGAATTTGAGTGGCATGAAGTTTTTCTTGAATGCTTAGTTTGAAGAGACTATTTATACAATGAATTAAGAGCTTCCCCAAGTGGATTTAAATTTGTCAGACTTTTTTTTTTTTGGATTTTTTATTTATTTATCTCTCCCACCCCCCTCCCCGCCCACCCCATTGTTTTGCACTTGCTATCTGCTCTCTGTGTGTTCTTCTCTGCTTGTCTTCTCTTTAGGTGGCACTGGGAACCAATTCTGGGACCTTCCGGAGTGGGAGAGAGGCGCTCGATCTTTTGTGCCACCATAGCTCCCTGCTCTGCTGTGTCTCTTATTGTCTCTCCCCTGTGTCTCTTTTTGTTGCGTCAGCTTGCCTTTCACCAGGAGGTCCCCAGGAATCGAATCCTGGACCTTCTATATGGTAGATGGGAGCCCAGTCGCTTGAACCACACCTATTTCTCTTGTCTTGCTTTTAAAAGTATTTTAGTTGACATTTTTTCAGTGTTTTCTGTTGAGGCATATTTTGATTGATTTTTTTTCATTTATTTCAAGTTTTAAATATATCACCTACCTTTTTTGCTTTAGAAAGGTGTGATTTCCTTGTTTGTAGTAGATATGTAAGGTGTTAAAATATAAATATGTGGACCTAAATATTTTTAAAAGTTAGGATATAAATAAAATTTAAATGCAAGGAAGTTAATATATGTCAAGCAACAGAGAGGAGGAAGTCTCTTGGGCTAGGTTAGAGAAAATTTATAGTAGGGCAGGGAATCCAGCTGCACCTTGTGTAGTGTGAGGAGTTAAGAGGAAAGGTATGTATAAGATCAGTGGTTCTCACCCAGGGGTGTTTTGCCTCCCAGTGGACATTTGGCAACATCTGGAGAGATTTTTCGCTGTTACAGCTGGGGGTGGGGGGGCAGTGTGTGTTACTGGCATCTACTGTGTAGAGGTTAGGGATGCTGCTAAACATACTACAGTGCACAGCACAGTCATCGCTCCTCCCCAAATAGAATTATCCAGCTCATGGTGTTAACAGTGCCAAGATCCAGGATGGCTGGTACCAAATGAAGTAGTAATTTAAACTAGAAAAGGGCAGGGAAAGGATAGTTTAGATAGATTAGAAAAGGGCAGAGAAGGGATGCTTAGTCTCCATTTCACAAATGATTCTTTTAAAACTGGCTTTGTAAATTAAAGTTGTTATGCCCTGAGTTTTCTCATAAATGCGGCTTTTATATAGTAGTAAAGGGACCATATTCAAAGTATCTGATGATTGGTATTGGCACTTACCAGTCTGAATAGGCACCCTGCTCTGTCATATGTTAATCCTTTAGTTAGTGGAGACTGGTAGGGAGGTTCTGGGATTTCAGGGTAAAATGTGTCTATTGAAGGTGGGTGGGGAGGAAATGTTTGCAAACTTTGGGCAACAGCTCAACATCAGACTTAACCATCATAAAGCAGAAAAATTGAATTTTTACAATATAGGAGAATGGTTGAAAATGAAACTAGGGGAGCAGATGTAGCTCAAGTGGTTGAGCGGCTGCCTCCCACGTGCAAGGTCCCGGGTTTGATACCTGCTACCTCCTTAAAAAAAAAAAAAGTTAATGAAACTAGTAATTAAATCAGAAATTATAAATAAAGGTAGATGTTTTTTTTTTTCAAATTTATCATTGGTAACATTTGAGAAGAAATAGATTTGATTTTTGAAGGATGTGGGGGTAGATCAAGTTTTGTATTCAGAGTCTGAAGGATACTTTTGGATGCTTGCAAGGAATTTTTTAGAAGTTATTGGCAAAGGTTTTAAGATTAATTTCATGTCAAATTTCAAATTGACTTTTCTTCATTTATAAATCTATTTAGCATTTTTGATTCATGTTGATTCATTCAATCAACCAACCAACAGAAATGCTAAGATGTATTCTAGATACCAGAGAAATAGCAGTTGGCAAGACAAAGTCTCTGTTTTCATGGAGTTTAAATCAAGTAGGAGAAAATGGACAAATAAGTAGACAAAGAAATACTGTGGTTTTAGAAAAGAACAAGTAGACTAAAGAAAATAAAGATTTTGGGGATAAAGAGGGCTGAAAGACCAGGAAGGGATGCTTTTTAAAAAGTAGCAGTCAGGGAAGTCCTCCCTGATGAGGTGACATCTGAGAAGAGAACAGAATGTCCAGGAGGAGCCAGCCATGCAAATATCTGGTGAAAGAGTATCCCTGAGAGAGATTACTAGTTCAAAGACTTTGAAGAGGGATAAGCTTGGTGTGTGCAAGAAATAATCAAGATAATCAGTATGACAAGCACAGCAGGTGTCAGGAAGAATAAGAGCTCAGTTTGGAGATGTAGAGAAGGACCAGTTTATGTTGAGCCTTATAGGCCATGAGAGGAGTTTTAGCAAAGGAGTGACATGATCAAATTTAAGTTTAAAAAAGATAATTCTGATTGTTTTGTGAAGGGAGGACTGTGTGGGACAAGAATGAAGCAAAGTTACTAGTTTAGAGGCAAGAGGTGATGGTAGTGTGGACTAGTCATGTAGGTGGTGAGAAGTGGTCAAAATTGGGGTATATTTTGGAGTAAAACAAGTAGATTATTGATTGGTTGGCTATATAGTGGTGACTGAAAAGAGAGGACTCGAGGTTGACTACTAGATTTTTTACCTGTGCTGAATGAGTGGAGGTACCATTTACTACGATGGGATAATTTGAGAGGAATCAAAGTTGACTGCTAGACTTTTAGCTGCTTCTGACCGAATTGAGAAGCATTTCAATTTACTGAGTTGGGAAAAACTGGAGGAGGAGCAGTTTGAGGGCAGGCTGGGACTCAAGAGCTCAGTTTTGCTTGTGTTAAGTTTGAGGGAGTTATTAGTCAAATGGAGATGTATAGGAGACTGGATATCTGAGTTTAGGGGATTAGTGGGGTTTGGGATAAAAATTGGGCAATTATTAGTGGATATTTAAAGCCATGGATTAGATCACTGTGGGAGAGGGTACAAGGGATAAAGGAGAGTACTAAGAACTGAACTCTGTAAATGGAGGAGGACTAAGAGCATCCATTGAAGTGAAGCATTAGGAGAGAGTGGCTCCTCAGAAGTCAAATAAAGGGTTTCATGGAAGTGGTCATAGTTAACTTTCATGCCGCCAAGAGGTCAGATAAGGTGATGGTAGGGATTTAGCCATGGCCACCTAACAGTGGCCAGTCCCTGGTGAACCTGACAGACCTGGTGGAAAAACAGACTGGGGAGTGGTATAGAGAGAGTACCTATGGAGAGTTTTTCTTTAAAGAGTTTACCTTTGAAAGAGCAGAAAATGAGTGGGATACTAGGGGGCCTTGTCCCTTTATTTATTTATTTATTTTTTGGGGTATGCCAATGGGAATGATCCAGTCATGATTAAGTTCAGGTTTTTTATTCATGAATGAAGTGAGGATTTCCTGAAGTAAAGAGTAGAAAAGAGGGAAGCAGCTGTGGCTCAATCAGTAGGGCTCCCGTTTACTATATGGGAGGCCCCGGGTTCGGTTCCTGGGGCCTCCTGGTGAAGGCAAGCCCGCCCGCACGGCGTGGTTAGCTGACCCAGCGAGCACAAGCAGCAAGGGGGCGATAAATGAATAAATAAATAAAATCTTTAAAAAAAAAAAAAAAAAAAAAAAAGTAGAAAAGAGAAGTAAGAAAGGAGTTAAAGAGAATTATTTATACCTATGGAAAAGTTGAAATCCTTCAGCTGGAATTACTGGTAAAACATCAAAAGAAGTTAAATATATTGTATGTATAATTTCATTCACTCATTCAAAGAATATACGTGAACTCCTAACCAAGTACTAGGAATTAGAATACCAAATTAAGACATAGTCCCTACCCTCAAGGAACTGAAAATCTAGCCAGATTGATAGATGTGTACATCTTGCTGTGCAAAATACAGTTCTCAGACCAGCAGTATTGGCTTTACCCGAGAGCTTGATAGAACTTTATAGAATTAGTTCTTGATAGAACTGCCAAATGCTGCAACCTAGGTTTACTGAACCAGAATCTGTATTAAGATTTCTAGGTGGTTTATATGTATGTTAAAGTTTGAGAAGTACTGGTGTACACAAGCTAAATATAATATGTGATAAGCACTATAGATTTTTTTTTTTATTTTTTTATTTTATTTATTTATTTTTTTTTACATTACAACAATTATATTTATTTATTTATTTATTTTATTATGGGTAAAAATCAAAATTCTCACAATACATACAAGCATTTGCAAAATGATACATAAATATATATGCATATATGTGTATTTGCTTACAAAAATGTTATTTATATATATATATATATATATACACATATATTTTAAGAGGTGCTTAGATTACCCAAAATATTACATAAACAAAATACTGTAAGAGCTCAATTATTTCCATCATTGCCTCCCATAAAGAAAAATGGTCATAGGGAAGAAAAGTTGGATCAGACATTTCCCTGGATTGGCATGTTAAAAGGTACTTGAAGGGAAGTGGATGTGGCTCAAGCAATTGGGCTCCCGTCTACCATGTAGGAGGTCCAGGGTTCAATTCCCGGGGCCTTCTAGTGAAAGCAAGCTGGCCCGAGCGGAGAGCAGGCGGAGAGCAGGCCCATGCGGAGAGCTGGGCTGAGCAGAGTGCTGGCCCAGGCAGGAGTGCTTGCTTGAGTGGAGAGCTGGCCCGCATGGAGGGCTGGTGCAGCAACATGACACAACAAAAAGAGACACAGAGGAGAGACAATAAGAGACAGCAGACCAGGTTGCTGAGGTGGCGCAAGAGATTGAGCGCCTCTCTCCCACTTTGGAAGGTCCCAGGATTGGTTCCTGGTGCCGCCTAAAGAGAAGACAAGCAGACATGGAAGAACACACAGCAAAATGGACACAGAAAGCAGACAATGGGGGGTTGGGGGGGGAGTAAATAAATAAATCTTAAAAAAAAAAAAGAGTACTTGAGTTTGTTGAAGTGAACTAGACCCAGGCACTGCCATCTTGGGATGTGTTATTGCCATTTAGTAGTCTGCTTTTAGTGTTTCTGTTCAGAATGTTTGTAAATAGATTGTTTTAATAAAAAGAATAAGAATAAAAAGAATAAAAACACAGAAAAGAGGAAAAATGAAAGCCAGAATTACATCAATTGATTGTAATTTATTATTTGCTAGTGTCTTGCACTGTGTGAGGTGCACGGATATAAAAACAAGTGAGATAATCAATGTCCTCTAATAGAAGATTCATAGATATTTATTTTATTCTTTGTATTATAATTCATAATCTATTGTAGGTTATACTTTGTTGTTCAAATTCTTCCAGCTTTGGTCATTAGGAGCTCTTTCGGGCTGGCACCTGTTGAAAACTATTTGGGGGCAATTTTCTGCTTACTTTTTCCCTATTTTGAGACTTGGCTAATATTGGATCAGTGTTTTATTAAGAGCAAAGCTTTCTGATATGTTTTATCAGAATCACCTGGACTCTTTGCGTTAAAAAACAACAACACACATTCTAGGCATACTGAATCAGAATCTAGCAAGGGTGGAGCCCAGAAGGCTGCTTTTAAAAAACAACAACTTTTCAGGTAATTGTTAGATATAATATAGATTAAGAACTACTAATATATGGGATTATATGGTTCAATGTTGGACAAACTGGATTTTGTTGGTACATCTTTAAAGAGAAATTTATCAGATCAATGAGTTGATGAACAATTTTCATCCAGGTTTCTTTTTTATGTTTAGTTTAGTTTAGTTACCATTTGTACCTCACTATATATGATAATGTGAATAATAAGTAATTGTAAAAGTAAAATAATAATTATTTAGCATACTACCATTTAAAGCACTTTCAGATACATGATCTTATTTGATTATTACAATATTCTGTAGATATGGGTGATACTGCTATTTTCAGGTGAGAAATTTGAGACTTTGGTGATTTAATGACTTGCCTAAAATCATATAGGTAGAGTCAGGCCTCAAAGGCAGGTCTTCTGATGACAACTCTTGTTATTTCCTTTTTAGCAGTAACCAAGAAAATAGCAAGTAGTAGGTAGTCTTGTTCAAGGTATTATAAAGATTCCATAGGTTTAATTGTTTTGTGAACTCAAAAATGTAAATTTATTAATTTAACATGAATATGCTGTCTATAAAAAGGAGTGCTATCATAAGATTTAATACCACCTTTTTTTTCTGAAGTACTGTGGCCAGGAAATGAACCCAGGACCTTGCATGTAGGAAGCCAACACTCAACCTCTGAGCTACACTGGCTCCCCTGAGTTGTTTTTTTTTCATTTGTTTGCTTGTTTGTTTGTTTTTAGGAGGTACCAGGGATCGAACCCAGGACCTCGTACATGAGAAGCCGGTGCTCAACCACTTGAGTGACAGCTGCTCCCCAATACCACATTATTTTATAGACAAGACTTTAAATCTCTTGGCATTGAAATAATCTGAATACCCAACCATTTGTTCATAGTATGCTGTTCATAAATGTGACTGTCCTTTCAGGGCTTCCCTTTGAAGAGTGTATTTGTCATAATTGAGCCCAGGAATCAGTAGACTTCTTGCTTTGTCAGGGGCATCCAGCCATTTTCTACTAAAGTAGAAGGATGTGGAGGAAAGCCACTTCTAATATCCCTGCTTAATATTAATACCCTCTTTAGCCTTAGCTGCCTACCATCATGGTATTGGTGGGGGGTTAAAGGTTACCCCTTATTGGACCACAGTACTCAAAGCATTGAAAAGCCTCCAATTTCTGCTGGTAGTATATGTGGGATGTATAGGGAAAAAAAGCAGAGACTTGACTTTCTTTCTTGTGACATTTTTATTTTCTAGTGATTTAATATTAACCACTTCTTATTTTGCTATTTTGAAAATAGAGACATTATATGATAAATTTTATATTAAAATACAATTCTAGACTAGTTTGCCTATATATCAAACTGCCTATTTGCTAATTCCATATCTCAAAGATATCTCAAGTTTAATGAAGTCCAGAACTGAACTCCTGATCTCCTTGTTCTCCTTCCCAATTACTTAAAAGTCTCCTCATCTTCTACTGTTTCTTATCTTGGTACATAACTGGCCAGTGATCTGGGCCCTACTAATACCTCATCTCCTTCATTCTCCCCTTCACTGGATTGTTATCCCTCTCACCTTTTCCTTAAATGTTATCCCTCTCACTTCACCAATATAACTTCTTTCACCTAAATTCTATTCATCAGCTTTATCATCAGCTTTATTCATCAGTTTCTGCTTTAATCTTCCTTTCCAGAACCATTAGATTAATTTACACCCCCTTTTATAGTCTCAGGGCATCCTTTACCTGAACAAGAACAACAGTAATAGCTATACTTAACATTTATTGAATACTGATTATGTTCTGTTACATAGTATTATCAGAGAGATTAACTTGCTCAGGGTTATGTTCTGGAAAGAATCAAAATTTGAATTTAAACAATTTAGCCCACACTTAACCTGTTCACTACTCTGCCTCTTACTATGTTGTTATTTGAGTGATTATTTGTTTAATGTCTAACTCCCTTATTGTACTTCTAAAGTCCCTGAGGGCAGGAACTGTGTCTTAGCTTGTATTCCTAATATCTAGTATGATACCTGTTGAATGCATGCATGTGTGCAAGTGTCATGTTTGTGACATAGCCTCTCTTGCTCAGAAGTCTGAAAATGGATAAAATTTACAAGTGGAATTCACAGACGACATTGATTGTTGTATATTTTAGAAATGAAAATTTCTGTAAATGTGGAGAAATCTATTTAGTTCACATAGGAAATCAATTTACTGTTAAGTGATAATATGTCAAGAAACCTGCTGTCTTTGGAGAAGTTTGAATTTGAAAGTGTTTTTTTTTTTCTGCTTTTATGCCTTTAGTGCATGAGATGGTGGAATCTAATGCTTAGAGATCATGGACAATCAATTAGTGAATGCAGGTTTATCTTAATGGGAAAATAGTCTAATCACAAATTGCCAAACAATGGACAGTTGTCACACATGTATTGGAAATTGCTACTTCAGTATATAAGATAGATAGATGCCTCTTAGAATGGGATTGAAACTTAAAAATAGTGTAGGATGGAGGGGAACACTAGGGTAAAAAAAAGGGATGGGGGTGGATTTTGTAAAGTGTCTTTCCTTTCTCAGGGCATCACTGATAAGGGGTTTATGCCACCTTTGGCAGACTCTTGAATATGAAGACTAAGAGAATGCTTGAAGAACAACTAAAAAACCATCAGAGATTCGTTTCTTGAGTCAATTCTTTGTTTTATTGGTGGAAATTCTATGATTACATAAAAAGTTTTTAAAATTTTTTTTTTCTTGGTTGAGAAGGTCATACTGTTTTTAAAGTAAAACATGAAAAATGATATGAACTTGGCACTTGACACGTTTTAGAGTTTGAGGTGGTTACTTATTTTCTGTGGGAAAGGACTTTGAATATTATCTTTCCTGTGACTCATGCATACACAAGAGAAAAGTCATCTTGCACTACTGAAAATTTTTAATTAAAGTTTTTTATTTTATATATGCACATATACATAAGATGTTACAAAAATGCGTAAACATGACTATATCATATGTAATTATTTTTAGTGGATTTTTGTTTTGCTTTTTTATTCTTGCCCCCTTTTTCTTCCCTTCTATCGGCATCCCTGCTCTGCCAGGATCCTCTAACTCATGTTAACAACCTAGCTTAATATTATTCCAGGGGAGTGGGTGTAGCTCAGTGGTTTAGCACCTGCTTCACATGTATGAGGTCCTGGGTTCAATCTCCAGTACCTCCTAAAAAAAAAAAAAAAAAAAAAAAGAACATTATTCCATATTTTTCTTTATGCTGTCATGTTCGTGTACAATTTATAGTTATAATACATTATCCACATAGTTTGTGCATGTGTGTGTATTTTTGAGCATTCCTTGTATTTAAAAAATTTCCACATCTTGCTTTTCTCACTCAACATTCTCTGAGGAAATCTGTCAAATGGCATAGCTCTAATTTATTCTTTTTAAGGGAATACATTATTCCATAATTTATTCAATTATCTTCTTATTTGTGTTGACTTTATTTCTAGTTTTTTTGCAACCCTGAATAAAATCTTTGTATGTATATTCTTTTATTTTTGTAGGATAAATGCCCAACAGTGGGTTTGATGGGTCATAGAGTATAATTATTTTTAATTTTAATAGTGATAGATTGGGGGCGGATGTGGCTCAAATGGTTGGGCGTCCATCTCCCATATGGAGGGACCTGGGTTCGATCCCCGGGACCTCCCGGTAAAATAAAAAATATATATAGAAGGCGCATGGGCTGCCAGGCTCTGTGTGCCGCTGAGCTGTCGGGCCCCGGGAGCCATGCAGCAGGATGATGACGTAATAGGGGAGAGACAAGACGAGATGCTCCGAAAGCTCCAGAAGCCAGGAGCTGAGGTGGCGCAGGCAGCAGAATACCTCTCTCCTACATTGGAGGTCTCCAGGATCGAATCCTGGTGAAGACTGGAGGAGGAGGATGAGAAGAGATGGCAGGAAACAGACACAGAGAATTGCCCAGCAAATGGACACAAAACAGCAAATGGGGAAGGGGGTGTTTAAAATGGATAAAGTAAATAAATAAAATCTTAAAAACAAAACAAAACAAAACAAAACAAAAAAATAGTGATAGATTACTTTTCCAAAGGACTGTATTCAGTTAGCATTTCTACTTGCAAGATGTGAAAATAAGTTTTTCCTAGCATTCTTGTAACAGTAGATGTTATTGATCATTTTTATTTTTTGTCTAATAGGAATGCAATGATATTGATACTTTATTTGTATTTCTCTTCATTATGCTGAATTGGAGGATCATTTTATATGTTTGTAGAGGGAAATTTAAAAAATTTAAAGCTTTAATGAGTTTTTAAAAAAATTTTATTTATTTACTTTTATCTTTTTTTAAAATTTACTTTTATCCATTTTAGTTCTTATATTTAGGTCTTTGATCCATTTTGATTTGATTTTTGTATATGGTGTGAGGTAGGTGTACTTTTTTTTTTTTCCAACTGGAGATCCACTTTTCCCAGCACCATTTGTTGAAGAGACTGTTGTTTCCTAATTGAGTAGTTTTTGCATATTGTCAAAAATCATTTGGCCATAAATGTCAGGGTTGATTTCAGAGCTGTCATCTCTATTCCATTGGTCTATATGTCTGGCATTATGTTAGTGCCGTACTGTTTTGATTACTATGGCTTTGTAATAAGTTTTAAAATCAGGAGGGTTTGAGTCCTCCAACTTCAGTCTTCTTTTTCAAGATAGCTTTAGCTATGAGGGCCCTTTACCTTTCCTATAAATATGATGATTGGCTTTTCCATTTCTGCAAAAAAAGTTGTTGGAATTTTGATTGGGATTGCATTAAATCTGTAAAATGCTTTGTGTAGTATTGACATCTTAATGATATTTAGTCTTTCAACCTATGAATATGGAATATCCTTCCATTTATTTAGGTCTTCTTTAATTTCTTTTAGCAATGTTTTGTAATTTTTTTGTGTACAAGTCCCTTATATTCTTGGTTAGATTTATTCCTAGATATTTGATTCTTTTGGTTGCTATTGTGAATGGAATCTTTTTTCTTTTATTTCTTGTTCCAATTCTTCATTGCTTGTGTATTGAAACACTACTGATTTTTGAAGGTTTGATCTTGTGCCCTGCCACTTTGCTGAGTTCTTTTATTAGCTCTAGCATCTTTGTTGTGAATTTTCAGGATTTTCCATGGGATCACATAATCTGCAAATAGGGAAAGTTTTACTTCTTCCTTTCCAATTTGGAAGCCTTTTATTTCTTTTTCTTGCCTAACACTGGACATCCTTGTCTTGTTCCTGATCTTAGAGTGAAAACTTTCAGTCTTTCACCATTAAGAAAAGCCACCTTGTCAGCTTTGTCATGTGGAGAAGTTTCTTTCTATTCCTGGTATTCTAAGTGTTTTTATGCAGAAAGGGTTTTATGCAAATTTTGTCATTTGCCTTCTTTGCATCGATTGATATGATCATGTGTTTTTTTTTCCCTTCAATCTGTTAATGTGGTATATTACATTAATTGATTTTCTTATGTTGAACCAACCTTGCATACCAGGAGTATATCCCATTTGCTCATGGTGCATAATATTTTAAATATGTTGTTTGGTTCAGTTTCCTAGTATTTTGTTGAGGATTTTTTTTTTTTTTTTTTTTTGATTTTATTTATTTATTCATTTATCCCCCCCTTGCTGCTTGTGCTTGCTGGGTCAGCCAACCACGCCGTGCGGGCGGGCTTGCCTTCACCAGGAGGCCCGGGAACCGAACCCGGGGCCTCCCATATGGTAAACGGGAGCCCTACTGATTGAGCCACAGCCGCTTCCCTTGTTGAGGATTTTTGTATCTATATTCATAATAGATTTTGGTCTGTAGTTACCTTTTGTATGTTTTTTTTTTTTTTTTTTTTTTTCTTTTTTCTTTTTCTGTCTTTGGTATGAGGGTGTTGTTGGCCTCGTAGAATGAGGTAGGGAGTGTTCCCTACTCTTCAATTTTTTTGGAAGTGTTAGAGCAGAATTGGAGTTAAGTCATCTTGAATATTTGGTAGAATTCCCCTGTGAAAGTATCTGGTTCTGGGCTTTTCTTTGTTGGGACTTTTTTTTTTATTACTGATTCTATCTCTTTACTAGTATTTGTTATGTTAAGATCTTCCCCTTCTTGAGTAAATATAGGTAGTCTGTATGTTTCTAAGGATTTTTCCATCTCATCCAGGTTATCTAATTTATTGGCATACAGTTGTTCATAGTATCCACTTATTGTCCCAAATATTTCAGTGGGGTTGGGAGTAATGTCCCCCTTTTCATTTCTGATTTTCATTATTTGTATCCTCTCTCTCTTTTTATTATTTTTCAGGTTAGCTAAATGTTTGTCAATTTTGCTGATCTTTTTCGAAGAACCAACTTTGATTCTCTCTACTTTTTTGTTTTGTTTTGTTTTCTATTTCACTTATGTCTGCTCTAAGCTTTATTTCCTTCCTTCTGCTTCTTTGGGGTTTGCTCTTCTTTTTCTACTTTTTCCAGATAGAAGGTTAAGTCTCTGATTTGAAATCTTTTTTCTTTTTCTTTTCTTTCTTTTTAAAGATATATTTTATTTTATTCCTGTCCCCTGGTTGTTTGCACTCACTGTCTGCTCTCTGTGTCTGTTTGTTGTGCACTCATCTTCCTTTTTAGGAGGTATGGGGAACGGAACCCAGGACCTCCCATGTGGAAGAGAGGCACCCAATGGCTTTAGCGCCTCCGCTCCCTTTTTTCTTTTTAATGTAAGCATTTAGAACCTTAAATTTCACTTCACTACTACCTTTGCCATGTCCCATAAGTTTTGGTATTTTGTATGTACATTTTCATTTGCCTCAATATATTTCCTGATTTTGCTTCTGATTTCCTCTTTAACCCATGTTGTATAAGAGTATGTTGTTTAATGTACACGTTTGTGTACTTTCCCTTTCCCCCTCTGTTTTTGATTTCTAGCTTCATTTTGTTGTGGTCATAGGATATGAACTATATATGAATTCAATAAATTTGAATTTATGGAGAGTTCTGTAACATATGGTCTAGCCTGGGGAATGATCCATTTGCGCTTGCAAAGAATGTGTATTCTGTTTTCATTGGGTGCAGTGTTCTATATAAGTCTCTTAGCTCTAGTTGGTTTAGTGTATCATTCAAGTCCTGTACTTTCTTACTGATCTTCTGACTAGATGTTCTATCTAGTTCCTTGGTTTTTCTGTCTCATGGCAGTGATGCATATGGCAGTATCTTCTCTCTCTTCTGGGTCCATTGACTTCCAGCTTCTGGCTGTTCCCCGTAGCTTCTCATAAGTCCCTTTTTAAAGTTTAATTTTATATTACATTTAGATATAAACAATAAAATGGAGTAAATGGAACAGTTTATGGTATTAATCAAATCAAGACAGGTTAACTTTTCCTCCTAGGTCAAACATTAAAATTAGAAATAGGATGCTTTTGTGTGAAAATTTTAAACCCAGTTTTGAGAAAATATTTTTGTTCAACATATTTATACCAGACAGGAGTTTGACTATAATACTTACTGGATCTAACTTGTATTAAAGATATGATAAAAGGGATAATAGTGTGTAACAAGCTACTGATGGGCAAAGCCAGGACGCTGTGAATAATTAGACCCCAAAATTATGATTACTCTTAGAATACTCATTTTTCTCAGCCTTATAAACTTTTTGACGTAATGTATTGTAAATCGTTTAAAGCTATTTTGTAAGAAATCTCCTTAGGTGGGAATTTAGGCTACAAAGTCACCTCCCACCCCTGCCCTTTCTTTCCAACACTTAAGATTTTAAAATTGTGTGTGTTTATTTTGCATTTCTTCAGCTATATTATAAACTCTTAAAGAGATCATTTTTTTATATAACCTAGGAGAGTTTTCTTTATGAGAAGAATTCAATAAATGTTTAGCTCAATCTAGAAACTCAGGAATGACAGCTGCTATTTATGAATTACAAATTGGGGAAATTCTCCCAGATTTTTAACAGCATGAATTATATATTCAAGGATTTCCTGTGAATGAATAGAAAAAACCTATGCATAAAATTACAGATTCTTTTATTTTTAAATACATAAACATGGAACTAAACACAAATTTGAAGGCTGCCTTACTTTGCTTTCTTCTGCCACCAGGTTTAGCAAATTTTGGGTCCTTTGTCAGAATTAAAATTGGATTATATGAAGAAATAAATATAGTCCAATTTTATTTATTAGTGAGTAACTAATCATAATGAAAACCTAGGATTTCCTCCATTTTCATTAACTGATTCAACAAATGTTAAAAACAGATGTAACTACTTAAATTCTAATTAAAGAACATGGTACAAATTTTACTTATAAAAGCAGAAGATAAAAACAATAAACCACTTTCCTGTCCCTGTGGAATGTGTTTTGTTAAATTTTGAACAATTTGCCATAGTTTCTCATTTCTAAATATTATAATTAAAAAACAAGATATTTGGATTAAAAAAATATTGAAAACAAAATCATCACAATTATTTCCAATTAGTTTTAAATATTCAGTAAGCAGGGGAGCGGATGTGGCTCAAGCAGTTGAGCGCCTGCTTACTGAATATGGGAAGTCCTGGGTTTGGTTCCTGATGCCTCCTAAAAAAAAAAGAAAAAAACAAACCACAAGCAAAACAAACAAAAAAACCAACCCAGGGGAGCCAATGCGGCTCAGTGGTTGAGCCCCTGGCTTCTCACATACAAGGTCCTAGGTTCAATCCTCTGCCCCCGTGCCTCAAAAAAAAAAAAAGACAAACGGGAAGCTGCTGTGGCTCAATCGGTGGGGCTCCCGTTTACCATATGGGAGGCCCCGGGTTCGGTTCCTAGGGCCTCCTGGTGAAGGCAAAAGCCCGCCCGCACGGCGTGGTTAGCTGACCCAGCGAGCACAAGCAGCAAGGGGGGGGATAAATGAATAAATAAATAAAATCTTTAAGAAAAAAAAAAGACAAACAACAACATAAAATTGTGCAAACAACAATAGTTTTTAAAATACATATTTTAAAAATATGTATTGCCCATGATATTCTCTTCTCATTTTTTAAAGTTGTGAAATATATCATACATTTAAAATAGTACATGTAACATATATTCAGTTTAAAGAATAACAAAATGAACATCTCTGTACCCAACACATGGTTTAAGAAATAGAATATTTCTCATACTTTAAAATCTCCCTGTGTGCTCTTTCCTTATTTCATCTCTCTCACAGTTATTCTGAGTTTTGTATTAATCAACTGCTTACATTTCTTTTCAGTTTTATCACATTTGTATAAATTACTAAACAAAGTGTAGTTTGTGTTTTCCTCTTTCTGTACTATTTAATATAAGTGGAATTATATTGTTTATATTATAGTTTTGTGACTTAAACTTTTAGCCGATAATATATTCTTGAGATTCATCCATGCTATTGTATGTGGCTTTAGTTACTTCATTTTTATTTGTGTTTAATATTCTGTTTTATGGATTTACAAAAATGTATTGATCTATACTACTGTTGATGGACTAAGGTTGTTTTTAAATTTTGCTTTTCAGACATTTCTGTTGGCATTTTTGTGCTAGTTCACCAGATTCATAGTGTAAGAGTTCTTACAATGTATATAGAAGTAGAGTTACTGGATCATATAGTGTATGTATCTTCACCTTTACTAGGTAATCCCAAACTTTAATCCAAAAACTTCATTTTTTTTTTCCTGACTAGTAATGAGTGAAATTCCCATTTTTCCCACATCTTCACCAACATTTGATAATCTGAGACTTTATAATTGTTAAAATGTAAATATTTCATTATAGTTTTAATTTGTGTTCATCTGAAGACTAATGAGGTTGAGGATGCCCTAATATTTATATGGCACTTGTGTTTCCTCCTCTGTGAAATACCTGCATTTAAAAATTGGGCCATTTGTCCTTTTCTTATTAATTCTTTGGCAGTTTTTACTTATTCTGGATGCTTGTCTTTTGTAGATTATATGTGTTCCATTCATTTTCTCACAGTTTGTTACTTATCTTTGCACTTTATATATAGTGTCTTTTTCTTTCTTTCTTTCTTTCTTTCTTTCTTTCTTTCTTTCTTTCTTTCT
>JAKSZT010054030.1:48562981-48615621 GCA_026826555.1 Tolypeutes matacus
TCTTTCTTTCTTTCTTTCTTTCTTTCTTTCTGTCTTTCTTTCTTTCTGTCTTTCTTTCTTTCTGTCTTTCTTTCTCTCTCTCTCCCTTCCTTCCTTTCCTTCCTTTCCTTTCCTTTCTTTCCTTTCTTTCCTTTCTTTTCTTTCTTTTCTTTCTTGTTTTGACTTACAAAATGGCAATTTGATTTTGCCCCAAACAAAACAATGTTTGAGGAAAAGTTGCCTTTTTCTATTTTGCACAAAGGTGTTTTATAGGCTAGTGGTGGCCATAATCCTGGGTGATACAACCATTCTTTTTTTTTTAATGATTAATTTATTTTTAATTGTAGTAAAATATATATAACATATAAATCATGTTACCCATTTTAAATGGGCAATTTTTGACATTAGGTACATTGACAATTTTGTGTAACTTTCACTACTATCTATTTCTAGACTATTTCTATCATCCCAAACCAAAACTCATACTCATTTAGCAATAATTCCCCATTGCCCCAACCTTCTCATCCCTGGTAACCATTATTATGCTTTTTTTCTCCATGAATTTGCTTATTCTAAGTATTTCATACATGAAAAATTTTATAGTATTTGTCATTTTGTGTCTGGCTTATTTCGCCCAACATGATGTCTTCAAGGTTCATCCATGTTGTAGCACATGTGTCAGCATTTCTCGTCTTTTTACAGTTGAGTAATATTCCTTTGTATGGATATACCACATTTTGTTTATCTATTCATCTGTAGATAGACTCTAGGGTTGTTTCTACCTTTTGGCTATTGTGAAATACCCTTAGGTGAGCACTAGTGTACAAATGTCTGTCTGAGTCCCTACTTTCACTTCTTTTGAGTAGATACCTAGGAGTGGGATTACTAGGTCATATGGTAATTTTGTGTTTTAACTTTCTGAGGAACTGCCTGTTTTCCACAGCACTGTATCATTTTACATTTCTACCAACAATGAATGAGTGTTCCCATTTCTCTTCATCCTTGCCAACACTTGTTATTTTCAATTTAAAAAATAATAGCTACCCTATTGGATGTGAAGTAGTATCTCATTGTGGTTTTCATTTGCATTTTTAATAGTTAATTTTGATTAGCTGTTAAATGATGTTGAACATGTTTTGTTTTGTTTTTTACCAGGAGGTCCCAGGAATCAAATCCGGGTCCTTCCATATGGTAGACGGATACCCGACCACTTGAGCCACATTCACTTCCCTGAGCATATTTTTATATACTTATTGGCCATTTGAATATCATCTTTGAGAAATGTCTATTCAAATCCTTGGCCCATTTAAAAAAATTTTTATTGAAGTATATCATTCATACATGAACATACATAAACAATAAGTGTATAGTAAAAGTTGTGAACTTACAAAACAAACATGCATAACATCATACTAGGATCCCATACATCACCCCACCACCAACACCTTGCATTGTTGTGAAACATTTGTTACAAATTATGAAAGAATATTGTTAAAACATTACTAACAAACTATAGTACATATCCACATTTCCTTGGCCCATTTTTTAATTGGGTTGTTTGTCTTTTTGTTGTTGAGTTGTAGACTTCTTTATATATTCTGAATTTTAAACAATATAACTGATTTTATATTGCTTAAAATAACTGATTTTATAATATCCATTGAAATTAGTCCAAACCTTTTAAAAAATTTACTTGCTTTTTTGTAGTATACTATTTTGATTCCCTTCTTCTATCCTTTTCTCTACATTTTTTGTTTTTTTTTCTTAGTGGTTACCTTTATAAATACAGTTAACATATTAACAGCCTAGTTTGACTAGTACCAACCTTGTTTCAGTATTATCTAAACTTTCTACTGCATTATATTTCCTTCCATCCCCATTTATATTGTTCTTGTTTCAGATTATATCTTTATAACATAGATTTAACATATATTTAAAATGCTATTTTACACATTGCCTGTTAAGTCAAAAGTGGGGTGAGAGAGGAGCAGGTACAAACTAATAGTACCGTAAACAAGTTTTTATATTTGCCTATGTAGTTACCTTTACCAGTGTTCTTTATTTCTTCTTATGGCTTCAAGTTATTGTGTACTATCCTTTTATTTCAGCCAGAAGGAGTCCTTTTAGCATTTCTTATAGGGCAGTTTTCTGGTAATGAACTCTTTCAGCTTTTGTTTTTCTGTAAATGTATTTAATTTCATCTTCATTTTTGAAAGATAATTTTGCCAGACATAGAATTCTTGTTTGACAGTTTTGGCTCACCGTCCTCCTGTGCTCCCCCCACCCCAGATGTGTATATTCATATCTGTCATTAGATTTGGCAAGTTTTTGGCCATTATTTCTTAAAATACTTTTTCTGCCCCTTTTACTCTCTTGTCCTTCTGGGACTCCACTGATATGTAAATTGGTATGTCTTATGGTATCCCTAAGGTCCCTCAGGCTTTGTTCATCTTTCTTTATTATTATTTTTTTCTGCTACTCACACTGGATAATTTCAATAGTCTTTCCTTCAAGATTGCTTATCCTTTCTTCTGCCTGTTCAAATATGCTGTTGAATCTGAGTAATGAGTTTTTCATTTCAATTACCGTATTCTGCAGCTCCAAAATTACAGTTCTTTTTTGTAATTTCCATTTCTTTGTTTTGTTCAGATAACATTTTTCTGATTTCCTTTCATTCTTTATATATGGATTCTTTTAGTTCATTGGACATATTTAAGAAGTCTTGGTCTAATGGTTCCAGTATATGAGCTTCCCCAGGGATAATTTCTGGCATGTTATTTTTTTCCTGTAAATGGGCCATACTTTCCCATTTCTTTGTGTGGTTTGTAATTTTTTTTGAGAACTGGGCATTCAGAGTATTGTTATAAACTCTGGACATCTTGTTTTCCTACTCTGGGATTGCTATATTTTGTTGTTGAGGGCTGGAGCTGTCAATTTGTGATTTTTCCAAGCTATTTTATTCCCAATTGGGTAATGGAAAGAAGAAAAGGAAAAAAAAAAAAAA
Organism: Tolypeutes matacus; assembly: GCA_026826555.1. Taxonomy (NCBI): domain Eukaryota; kingdom Metazoa; phylum Chordata; class Mammalia; order Cingulata; family Chlamyphoridae; genus Tolypeutes; species Tolypeutes matacus. The sequence continues at coordinate 48,565,965 of JAKSZT010054030.1, forward strand.
AAAAAAAAAGGTACTGCCTCTTTAAGACTCCTCCACTGCTTTTGCAAGAGAGGGGTTGGTACAATGCCCATCCTCAGAGCTGACCCCCAGTATAGTCTGAAGTAGCTGATCCAAAGCAGTCATCAGCAATCAAACCACACACCGCTGAATTTTGGAGGACTAGGTTATTATAGCCCACCTGGCACCAGCAAGCTGCCCCAGGAGCCCCTACTTCAGTCCTCACTGCTGCCTGCCTCATGGTTGGGGTATGGAAGATGATAACTGCTGCTTGGAGAGTGAAATTCACTGATATTTACCACAGTTTACCAGCCTCTTCTTGCAGTTTAAAGAATTCCGCTAGATTCCAGTGTTTCAGAATAGTTGATTCAGACATTTCCTGCCAGTTCAATAGCTGCTGTGGTGGAGAGACTGATTCCTGGAGCTTTACTCTGCCATCTTCCTATAAGCCACCCCGTATGGTGTCTTTTGATTAAGCAGTTCTTATTTTAATGACATTGAATTATTATTTTTCTTCATGTTTTGTACATTTGTGTCTTTTAAAAGAAATTCTTTCCTACATCAAGTAATAAAGATAACCTTCTATACTTTTTCTAAAGCTTTTAAATATTTTGCTTGTTATCGTTATATACTGATCCATCTTCAAATGGTTTTTTGGTATGGCGTGTAATAAGGAATAACTTGCCAGTTATCTCAGAATTATATATTGAATGATCCATCCTTTCCCCGTGTATTTGCAGTGCTGGTTCTGTTTTATATTATGTTTCCCTGCAGAGTACTGTTTATGTATGAACTCTCCATTATGTTGGTCTTTCATCTATTTCTGCACCAGTACCACAAAATTTTAATCATTTTAGCTTAATAAGTCCTGATTTCTGCCAGGAAAATTTCTTTCTGCCTGATTTTTCTTCAGAAGTGCCTTAGCTATTCTTTGCTCTTCTAAATAAATTTAGGATCAACTTTTCAAGTTTTCTGAAAAATCTTGTTGCCATATTAAGAGGAACTGCATTTAATTTTTAGATCAGTTATGGGAGATTGACATCTTAATGATATTGACTATTTCATTAATACAGTCTCTATTTAAGGTCTTTTAATGTCAGTATAATTTTATAATCTACATAAAGGTTTTGTATATATGTTATAAGATTATTTTTCTAGGCATCCTAAATTTGCGTTATTTTAAAGGCTATCCCTTTTTAAAATTGTATTTTCAGTTTATTGCTATATATAGAATGCAGCTATTTTTTAAATATATTGTTTCAATAGTTTTGCTAAACTCACTTATTAATTCTAATAATCTTTCTGTAGATTCTTTTAGGTTTTTGTATTACCTATAAATAATAACAGTTTGTTCCTTCCTTTCCGATCTTTTTTTATCTTATTGGCTAGCACCTCCAGTACATTGTTGAACAAACTTCATGATAGCATGCATCCATGTCTTATTCCTGGTTTTCAAAGTAGTACTTTAGTATGTCACTAGTGATTATGATATTTGCTGTAGGCTTGTTTATATCCTTTATTGGTTTTAATAAATTTCTTTCTATTTCTAGACTATGTGTTTTGTATATTTGTTAGGAATCATGAATCATTACCTTTTCTGCATCTATCACAATGATGATATGATTTTTTTTCTCTTTTAATCTGTTGATGTGATGACTTCCAAGAATAGATTTACTTGTGTTGAATTAACCTAATTCCTAAAATCAACCCAACTTTGTCATGGTGTATAATCTTTTTTACACATTTCTAAATTTGGATTGCTACTTTTATTTTTTTCACCTACAGCTATGAGTAATTTTTCTTTTCTGTATAATCTTTGTCAGGTTTAGTATTAAAATTATAAATGCCTCATTTGTACAAAGGTGTAATCATCTGTTTGTAAAAACTTTGGTAGAACTTATCTATAAAAATATCTTCTTTATGAGAAGATTTTTACTTTTGATGCAATTTTCTTAATGATTAGATAACCACAAGGAATGCTTTATTTCTTTGAGTGAGTTTTGGTCATTTACGTTTTTAAGGAATTTGTTTACTTAACCTAAGTTTTCAAACTTTTGCCTGGGAGTTTTTCATAATTTTCTTTTATCTTTTTAAACTCTACTGTAGTTATGTTCTCTTTTTTGTATATCTGTAATAGTAATTATTTGTGCCTTCTCTTTTTCTTGATCAGTCTATCTAGAAAATTTTCCATTTTTCTATTTTTAGTGTTTGTCAAAGTACGACTTTGTTTTTTATTAATTAATTATTGTTCTTTGTTATCTTTCTTTTGGGGGTGTTATTTTATTATTCTTTTCCAAATTTCTTAATTTGGTTGCTTAGCCCATTAATTTTCAGCCTTCTCATTTTAATATAAGCATTTATATATTATTTTTTCATAAGCATCTTTTAATATAAGCATTCTTCTCTTTTAACATAAGCATTTATATAGTACAGAGAATTCCTGTATATCTGTCACCAGTTTCCTCTATTATTAACATCCTAAATCACCATGGTACATTAGTCGCCACTAAGAAATCACTGTGGGTATATTATTATTAACTAAACGTGACACCTTAATCAGATGTCACCAGTTTTCCCTAGGTGTCCTATTTCAGCTTCAGGATCCCATTAAGGGATTACACATTGCATTTAATTGTGTCTCCCTAGTCCTTTCTGGTTTGTAACAGTTTCTCAGACTTTCCTTGTCCTTGATGACCTTGAGAAGCACTGGTCAGGTGTTTTTTGCAGAATGTTCCTCAAATTGTGTTTTTCTGATGTTTTTCTCATCGCTAGACTGGGGTCATGAGTTTTTGGGAAGAAGACTACAGAAGTTAAAGTGCCATTTTCATCACAGTATATCAGTGGTACAGGCTATCAACATAACTTACCATTGTTAATGCTAATCTTGATTGCATGGCTGAGATAGGGTTTCCTCAAATATGGCCTGTCTCTAAGCCAAACTCTGCAAATAAACTCACTACTTTTGCCATAACGTGGAAAACCTTTTGAAAGAAAAACAAAAACCCTCTCGGAGGGGCCTATCTTCAAGTATGAAAATCTATTTTCCCAATATAACATAGTAATACTCATTTATAATCCCCCTAATAATGATTCTTTTATTTGAACCTATAAGTTTCAATGTACCTGTTAAATATATTTTTCAGAGACTTAAATCTTTGGATTGTTCATATGTTGAACCATGAAACCCAGAGTTGTGGCTACCTCCTACTCTCCACTTCTTCAGGCTTGCCCTGGACAGCTAACAAAAAGATACAATGGACACATTCCATCTCAAAAACAAGGAGTATCTGCAACTGCAAGCAAATCAACTCCTTTTTTCTGCCCCATAATACCTAAGTCTCTTCTCAGCCTGAAGCTGAGAGCAGACATCATCCCAAACCCTTCAAGACTGAGGGATGAACAAAAATAAGAGGGGAGTGTAACCATGGACTAAAGCAGATTTATTGTTATTATAGTTATTATTTTGTGTTAACAAAGTAACTGGTAGCTTTGATATTAAAAATACATTAAACTTTTTTTAAAAAATTAATAATATATAAATATATGGTGGAAGATTTTTGATAGTTGATTCAACCTCTGTATTTGTTATAGGTTTGTTTCTTCTTGAGTCAATTTGGGTAATTGATGTTATTTCTAGGAGTTTATCCATTTCTTCTAAGTTATCTAGTTTGTTGGTGTACAGTTGTTAATAATATTCTCTTGTAATCCTTTTTATTTCTGAAAGTCAGTAGTGATATCACTATTTTCCTTTCTGACTTTAGTTATTTGCATATTTTGTCTTTTCTTTGTCAGTCTAGCTAAAGATTTGTCAATTTTATTTTTTCCAAGAATCAACTTTTTGTTTTGCTTATTCAGTTGTTTTTCTATTCTCTACTTCATTTATCTCTGCTCTTATCTTAATTATTTAATATCTTCTGCTAACTTTGGGCTTACTTTGCTTTCATTTTTCTAGTTCCTCAGGATGTAAAGTTAGGTTATTAATTTGAGATCTTTTTTCTTTTTTAATATAGTCATTCATAGCTATAAATTTCCCTCTGCCTTTGCTGCATCCTAAAAGTTTTGGTATGTTGTGTCTTCATTTTCATGTGTTTTTAAGTATTTTCTAGTTTACTTTGTAATTTCTCCTTTAATTCTTTGGTCATTTCAAGTGTGCTGTATAGTTTCCACATATTTGTAAAATTTCCAGTTTTCCTTCTGAATTGATTCCTAGCTTCAATACATTGTGGAATTTCTTAAGATAGTATGAGTATTAGAACATTTTGATAACTGTATTTTCTATAATTTGAAGTTGCTTGCTGTATATTAGCTATATCATTCTTTTTTCATTGCTTTTATTTTTAAAATGTAATAAATTTATCTTTACTATTTTTATACAGCTATTTTTTTGCTATTTGCAGTTCAAAGCTTCTTGTACAATATACATACCTTCTCAAATTTGTAATTTATGTCTGTTTTGCTCACTTAGCCAAATATGTGATAAATACTCTTAAAATAATTTTGACTTATTTCTGTTAATATAATGTAACCATTGATGTTTTCAAATTAGTAAAAACAAAAAACAACAACCCTAATAATTGGAATTAAGTTATTTCTAAATGTCCATTAAATAAGCCCTTTTTTCTTTCAGTAGTTATGACAGGTAGTAGGTTAATAAGTAAATTCATTTCTACCATAAACACCCAGCAGTTAGGTTGTGTTTTGCCCCTTGAATCTTTGAAACACTGCTTTGGCAAATAATTCTTCCCAAACCACCTCCCCTCCCCACCCCCAAAAAAACAACTCTTGATAAAAAGCAATTTTAGCTTTGTTTCCCTAGATAGAGTATAGGTACCTTAAACTCAAATGTTAAACTTTAATTTCTGACCTTTTAATCCTTTTCTAGTATTTCCTATCCACGTTGAGTTGATTTTTCTCTTAGAGTGCTGCCCCCACCACCCAATTTTTTTTTTTCCAGTTAGGCTAGTAATTTATTACGCAAGGGAGAGAAGAGAAATGGGAGAAAATAACAGATTAGGGGTTGAGGGGAGCGGGCTGAAAAGAGATAAAGAGGGCTGATTTACAGACTACAGTTTCCCATTTCAGATTACAGATGCCCAGGTTTACATGCATACTGATCCAGGCTGGGGAAGAAGGCAAGAACAGGGGGGGCTGGTACGGCCTTTGTGCTTGCTTTTTGAACCACTAATTACTCCGCCCTTGCTAATGACAGGGGAGTAGTCCCAGTTGTTTGCTGTTTTGATTGATTATCCCACCCATCAATCCTCTGGGAGGGCCCAATGATAAGGCTACTGGAGAATATCCTGGGCTTCTGGCTTCCAGAGGAAATCTCGTTCCAAATGGGGTTTCTTTCTTTTTTTTTTTAATTAATTAATTAATTTTTAAATTGTGGGGGTAAAAATCAAATTTTTCACAATACATACCAATATTTGTAAAATGATATATAAATATGTATGCATATATGTGCATTTGCTTACAAAAATGTTATATATATATATTTAAGGTGCTTAGATTACCTAAATATTACACAGAAACTAGAGGGATTCCCATGTTCCCCTCCCACAACATCCCACACAAACATCTCCCACAAGTGTGGCCCATCACCCTCAATGGACCTACACATTCTGGGGCCTTGCCATCAACCATAGACCACAGTTCACATCGTAGACCACACTCTCTCCCACACAGTTCTGAATGGTGTGTGCTGATTTAAAATGGCCTACATCCGTTGCCACAACGGCACTCAGGACAACCCTCAAGCCCCGAAAAAGCCCCTGTATTTCAACTGCACATCCCCTCCCTGCCCCAAAAGTGTCCAGTGGCCACCGGCTCCACCTCACTGTTATAATTTCTTCCATTGCTAGAATCACCATATGTGTACAACAGAATACCATTAAGTCCACTCTAGTCCATAGTTCTTCCCCCAATCCTGAGGGGACTGGGATGGTGATGTCCACTCTACCTCCAAATGAGAGAGGGCTTATATCCCATGGATATGGTGGGTGGGATGATCCTGCCTGCAGATGCAGGCCCTCTCCATTCCCTGGGATAGCCATTGCCCATTGCTGTCTCCTCGCCAGGTGACTTGGATGAGTCCATTGAGCTGTAGGGTAGGAGTTGCAGCTCCACCGAGATTCCACGCACACCTGGCACATAGGTAGGCCAGAGGCTCCAGTCTCTGGAAGTATACCTAAAAACGACTGGGAAAAGACCTTGAATAAAAGGGGGAAAAGGTAAAGACAAATGAGTTCAAATGGGGTTTCTTGCAAGAGTCTTCCAGCAGCCATCTTGTGGGGTACTGTGGCCTTATGTTGAATGGCAGTGCCAAAAATTTGTTATCTAAACCTACCTCCTTTCACCTTAACAGTCATTTCTTTTCAACTCTCACTGTTTCTACTTTGGTTCAGGGTTGTCTTTGTTTCTTCTTAAAGAGCCTGTAATATCCTTCCAACTAGTTTTGCTTCCTTCAGCCTCATCTCCTTTTAATTCATCCTTCACACTGACATCAGAGGGATTCTTCAGCAAACGGCCTAGTTATGTCAATATCTTGTTTAAAACCCGTCAGTTATTTTCTGCCTCCCTAATCACTTCCCAACTCCTTAGCATGACATACAAGCCTGTCCTCTCCTGTCTCAATTTTCTATATGTGTACTTTTTTTGGTCCAGCTTTTAGAATTTCTCCAACACATCTTGTTCTTGGCCTCTGTGCATTTTTATATGCTAGCACTTTAGTAAATGCTCTGCTTCCTTTTCTGCTTATCAAACTGATTGATCTTTTATGTCCCAGTTGAAGAATGTCTTACTTGTGCAGACAACTCCATTTTAGCTCTCACCACACTGTTATAGGCAGGTGATTGGGTTATACTCAGTTGTTTACTTGTTTACATGTCCAGCTCCTCTGTGAACTGAACTTTTAGGGCAGATGCCATGTTCTTAATCATTTTGTATCCCCAGCAAATAACAGAAGCTCAAAAGAAAAAAGTTTTATTATAGATATGGGCCTAAAGGCTCATTAATGGGCACCAAGACATGAGCAATGAATTTTAGTCAATTTCATTTACAGGAAAGACATAAGTTTTAATTTGTTCAACTTTTTTTCACACTTGGTTTTTTACTTAATTTAAAAATAAACTAATCTTAGAATGAGGAGAAATAGGCACCTAAAACATCAAACATTAACTAAAAATGGCTGAAAAATCAAGAAAGAGTTTTGAGAATAACAGTTTTATTTCAAATCCTCCTGTTATTTTTATAAATAAAAGTAGTAGGTTTGGGGTCAAGACAACAGAATTTAATCTAGAAGCCTTTCATTTCTTCAGAGAGCCATTAGCTAGAACAGGCTATTAAAGATTTATCAGAGTTCAACATAGTGTATTCTCACAGTTTACCCAAGGGGTTCTTGAATATACTTAGAGGAATCATGTGTCAAACAACTAGGAACTGATATAGACCTAATACTTTTGCTTTTTCAAATTTCTGAATCTGACAAAAATTAGCCAACAAAGGTGCTTCAGAATCTGTTAGAAATTACTGGAAACAAAATGAACTATTAGGGTAGAAGCAAGTAGACCTGAAGGAAGGTTTAAAGTTCAATAGGTGGCATCTTTAATTTAATATGGTGATTATACCTTAAAAGAACGACTTTCATGATCATATAAAATTATTATTCATGGATATCATTAATTCTTTAAGTTCTTAAAGTTGCATTTAAAGAAATATGTGAAGTTTTTCTGTTAACAAATATAAATAAAAAATATAATGTTTTTGAAAACTACTTATAAGGGAATTTAGTTTAAACTCACTTCCAAGTGCTTATTATAATTGCTCATAAGCGCACACATAACTCAGTAAATATCAGCAATGGATGGCTTCTGAAGGCTGTCATAAGATTTGGCAGAGTAACCTATTCTGTTTAGTCTTGACAATTTGGGTCATTTGATCCATTAAATATCTTTGAGTACCATTAATAATGGGATGGGACACTTGAGCTGTAATACTATCTCATAGAAAAGAATGGCTTTTTATTCTATCTGTATATGAAATGTGATATTACTTCTGTCTGCTCCTTAAAGAAACCTCTTACCAGCATTTTTCTTGAAAGACTAAAGAGCAAAGTCTGCGTATTTTTAGAAATTGGTCCTGTTTGCCCTTTAAATATGAACCATTGCCAACATTTCTGTCTGAGGTATTTTTTTTTTAATTGTGGGAACATACAAATAACATAAAATTTGCCATTTTAACCATCATCCTCAGATAACCACTAATCTTTTGTTTCTGTGAAAGTGCCTAGTCCAGATATTGCATGCAAATGGAATCATCCAATATTTGTCCTTTTGGTTCTGGCTTATTTAGGACAATGTCTTTAAGGGTTCACCCCAAGTTGTAGCATGTCTCAAAAATTCATTCCTTTTTATAGCTGAATAATATTCCATTGTATCAATATACCACACTTTGTTTATCTACTCATTTGTCAATGGGCATTTGGGTTGTTGCCACCTTTTGGCAATTGTGAGTAATGCTGCTGTCAACATTGGTTTACAAGTGTCTGTTCAAGTCCCTGATTTCAGTTCTTTGGGGTGTGTACCTAAGAGTGGAAATGCAGGGTCATATGGTAATTCTATGTTCAACTTTTTTGAGAATTTGCCAAACTTTTCCATAGTGGCTGCACTATTTTACATTTCTACCAGCAGTGTATGAGGGTTCCAATTTATCTATATCCTTTTTAACACTTGTTTTCAGTTTTTAAAATAATAGCATTCTAGTAGGTGTGAAATGATCTCCATTTGTGGTTTTGATTGCATTTCTCTAGAGGCTAATGGTGTTGGACATTTTTCCACGTGCTCATTGGCCTCTTGTATATCTTCTTTGGAGAAACATCTTTTCAAGACTTTTGTCCTTTTTAAAATTGGATTATTTGTCTTTTTGTTGTTGGGTTGTAGGAGTTCTTTATATATTCTGGATATTAAACTCTTAGATATATGATTTGCAAGTATTTTCTCCCATTCTGTAGGTTGTCTTTTCATTTCTTTTAGTTTATTAAGCAGTTTTATTGAGATATATTCACAATACCATACAATCTCTCCAAAGTATATAATCAGTGGTGTTTAGTATAATCACAGTGTTGTGCAGAATTTTCTCTTTCTCTGACTTTCAGCATTCTCATTATTAGAGCATTTTTATGATTTCAATAATAATAATAAAGAAAAAACAAATAAGCAAGAAAATTCTTCACATCTCCATTTCTCTATGTTCCCCTTCTGTACATAGCTACTATTTCTGGCTATTCTTACACAGTTATTTATTTATTAAGCAGTTTTATTGAGATATATACTCTTTCTGCCCCTTTTCCTTGCTCTTCTCCTTCTGAAACTCCCATGACACATATGTTGTTGTGTTTTGTGTTATTATTCAACTCCCTTAGCCCCTGCCCTATTTTTTCCATACTTTTCTCTCTTCAATTTGAGCTGTTTTGTCTTCTGTATCACTTACTCATTCTTCTATAATTTTGAGTCTGCCTTTGTATGCCTCTAATGTGTGGTGTTTTTTTTGTTTTTTCTTTTTTTTTCTCTAATGTGTTTTTTATCTCACCTATCACTTTTTCATTCCCATGAGCTCTGTTACTTTTTTATTCAGGTTTCTAAATTCTTCTTTGTACTTGCTCAGTGTCTTCTTGATGCGCTTCATCTCTTCAGCCAAATTGTCTTTCAACTTTCATTGCTTAGTTGTCTCAAATCCTATGTTTCATCTGGGGCTTTGATATATTCCTTTTCTTGGGCCATTTCTTCCATTTTCTTTGTATGGCTTGTAATTTTTTGCTGATATCTAGGCATCTGATCAGGCTAATGAGTTTACCCAGTTGCTCAATTTCTCTCTCTTTTGTACAGTTTTAGTGGTGGGAGGCTGTGTGCTATTGCTGTTCTTTGATTCTTGGTTCGACCTGTTCTGGGTCTTTAGGATTGTCTCTGTTGGTTGCTCAGATCTGGGCCCTGGGCCCCGTAATGGGTTGTAGACCCGCTTCCTAGGACTTTGAGTAGAGACGCTATACAGGCTGGAAAAAGCCTCTCTTACTTATTTACTTTTAATTTCCTCACGTGTACTTCTTTGGTCTGCCAGCACATGTTCTCTTTGGCAGCCCTCTCAATTTAATACCTGGTTGGAGTGTGTTTGCTGCAACCTGACAGGATCAATGTGAGAGCCATTCTTGCCTAGAGGCTAAGAGCCTTGTAATTCAACCTTTCTCAGAGGCAGTTCTCTAACTTTTGCTGGCACCCCCCTCCCTTATCCTGGGTAGGAAGTGATTCCACTCCCCTCTGTGTCCTCAACAACCAGTCCTGGTCAGTAGAGGGGAGATAGAGAGGGTTGGATCTATTTACTCCCTTGCCCTCTCCCAAGGCAAACAATGGTATAGTCCCACTTGGCCTTTAAAGGCTCCTGGGACACAGCAGATCAAGTTTATGGGTCAAAAGATGTCAGCCTTAGGCTGTGTCACTCTCGCCCTCCTTTCCTGGGGAGGTGGATCCCTGGGACCCCCTTTGTCCATAGCTGCCAGCCCCGAGGCCTGAGAATTCAGGAGTGTCTGTAGTGTGGGTGAGTGTGCCGACATTTGCAGCTGCAGCTTTTAACTCACAGTTTTGCCTTTGCGATTCTTCTTCTTTGCCCCTCTCTCCTCTGTGTGGTCTCCAGCCATCCCCTGGTGTCCTAAACCCTAGAAGATTTTTTTCCCATGTCATTTCTGCCTGTCCTCTAGCTAATTTTCCTGGGAGAGAAGAGAGTCTCATGTCTTTCTAGTCTGACATCTTCCTGTAAGTCTTTTCACTTTCTTTTTTTTTTTTTTTTATTATGGGTAAAAATCAAAATTCTCACAATACATACAAACATTTGCAAAATGATATATAATTATATATGCATATATGTGTATTTGCTTACAAAAATGTTGTTTATATATATATATATATATACATATATTTTAAGAGGTGCTTAGATTACCCAAAATATTACATGGAACCCACTGGGATTCCCATGTTGCCCACCTCCCACACCTCCCATCACATCCCACACAAACATCTCCCACAGTGTGGCCCACCACCCTCGATGAACTTACACATCCTGGAGCCTTGCCACCAACCATAGACCACAGTTCACACTGTAGACCACACTCTCTCCCACTCAGTTCTGAGTGGTGTGTGCTGATTTAAAATGGCCTACATCCGTTGCCACAACTGTACTCAGGACAACCTCCAATTCCCAAAGAAGCCACTGTATTTCAACTGCTCGTCCCCTCCCTACCCCAAAAGTGTCAAGTGGCCACTGGCTCCACCTCATTGTTATAATTTCTTGCATTGCTAGAATCACCATATGTGAACAAGAGAATACCATCAAGTCCACTCTAGTCCATAGTTCTTTCACTTTCTTGATAATGCCCTTTGGTGTACAAAGTTTTAAATTTTGATTAAGTCCAATTTTTTATCTACTTTTTCTTTTGTTGCTCATGATTTTGGTGGTATTGAAGAATCCTTTGGCTATTACTAGGTTCTGAAGATTTCCCCCTGTATATTCTACTAAGAGTTTTATGGTTTTTGGTTTTATTTTTAGGTGCTGATCCTTTTTGAGCTAATGTTTATGGTATGAGGTAGGAGTCCACTTTTATTCTTTTGCATGTGGATATTCAGTTTTCTCAGCAGCATTTATTGGAAGAAACTATTCTTTCCCCATGGAGTAGACTTGTTACCTTTGTCAAAAATCAATTGGTGGCTGCAGGTCTCTGCTCTGGCACTGCAGAGCAGCCACTGTCCAGCACGCAGCCAACTTCCTAGACCACGGCCAAAACTGAGCATAACTTCATTGCCATCAAGCTGGTTGACATGCAGTGCAGCCTGGCATGCAAGATCATCAAGTGCTTTGAACAGAAGTTTCCACTTCATGGCCATGAAGTTCCTTTGGGCCTCTAAGGAACACCTACATTGACTTGAAAGACTGCCTTTTCTTCCCAGGGCCGGTGAAGTACATGAACTCAGGGCTGATTGTGGCCATGGTCTGGGAGGGGCTGAATGTGGTGAAGACAGGTTGAGTGATGCTGGGGAGACTAATCCAGCGGATTCTAAGCCAGGTACCATTAGTGGGGATTTCTGCATTCAAGTTGGCAGGAACATCATTCATGGCAGTGATTCAGTAAAAATGTGTTGCAAAAGAAATCAGTCTATGGTTTAGGCCCAGAGAATTGGTTGACTACAAGTCTTGTGCTCACAACTGAGTTTGTGATTAAGAGGTGGACAAAGCAGCAGTCTCCTCCCTTTTGGCACTGCTTGATGTGTTCCTGAACACAGCTCTTCACTGAACATAGCTCTTCATTCCACAGACTTCAAAGCAATAGGATTGATCATTCTTTTCTAAACCGTATTTACCCATAAAGACTCTGGGAACAGGGGGAAAAAATCAATTGGCTATGGATATGTAGGTTTATTTCTGAATTCTCAGTTCTCTCCTCTTGGTCTATTTATCTGTCCTTATGCCTGTACCACACTATTTACCTAACTTTATAGTAAGTTTTGAAATCAGGCAGAGTGACTCTTTCAGTTTTATTCTTCTTGATCAAGTGTTTTTTTTTTTTTGCTTTTGGAGCCCCTTGCCTTCCATATGAATTTTATGATTGGCTTTCCTGTTTCTAAAAACAAAAAAGGCCACTGGATTTTGATTGGGGTTATGTTGAATACATAAATTACTTTGGGTAATATTGACATCTTTACAATATTCTTCCAATCTATAAACACTGGATTTCTTGCCATTTATTCTTGAATTTTTTCTAGTAATGCTTTTAAATTTTCAGTGAACAAGTCTTCTACATTACTGTTTAAATTTATTCCTAGATACTTTATTCTTTTATTTGTCCTTGTAAATGTATATTTTTAAAATTTACTTTTCATTGATGGTGTATCAAATAACACTAATTCTGGTGTTGATCTTGTACCCTGCAACTTTGCTGAATTTGTTTTTTAGGTCTATTAGCTTTCTTGTGGGTTCTTTGAGATTTTTAATATAGAGGATCATGTCATCTGCAAATAGAAATAGTTTTACTTCTTTCCAATTATGATCCTCTTTATTTCTTTTTCTTGCCTAATTGCTCTGACTAGAACTCCCAGTACAATAACTGGCATTGGTGAAAGTAGACATCCTTGTCTTGTTCCTCATCTTAGGGGGAATAGTTTCAGTCTTTCATTGCAACTATGATGTTAGCTGTGGGTTTTTCATTTATGCCCTTTATCATGTTGAGGAAATTCCCTTCCATCCCTTCTATTTTACTTTTCTGACTTACTTTATGAAGAACAGGTGCTGAATTTTGTCACATGCTTTTTCTGAGTCAATTGAGATGATCATGTGGTTTCAGTCTGAGATTCTGAAGTATTTGTCTTGTGAATGAAGTAAAACAATTTATTAGTTTTTTGTGTGAGTGAACTTTGTGTTCCTAATTTGACAGTTTAATACATGATAAAGGTTAATGTCCAGAAGCTTAGAAGAAAACTTGACATCAGTATTAGTTTGTCAGGACTGCTATGCTGAATAACACTGAAGGTTTGGAATAAACAACCAGAACTTATTTGTGGAGCGAGTTGTTACAGCCACTTGTTGTGGGAACACAGGCTCATTGATAACAACAGAAACTTCCGGTAAAGACCTCTTTTTTCCTTGCATATCATCAAGAGTCCAGAAGGGCAAATAACCTCTTTTTTACTTAATTCAGCACAGAGAGTGCAAAGGAGGGCCAGAAATCCCATCATGCTGGTCTCCTGTCGGGGGTCATTGGATGGCAGCTCTGCATGCCCCAGTTCATGCTGGAGAAGAGATAAATCTATATTGTTTGAGTGTCGTTTTCATCTACCTTGATGGTGGGGGCTCTGCCACTGAGGATTCCTGCCCTGATAAGCATCTGGTGCTGCTTGTTCTTGGTTTCTGGGTTTTAGATCTGAATGGGTGTTTTCATTAGACTTAACATCTCCCCCAGGTTGTGAAATGGGAAAAGCACAATAGAAGAGGAGGGGGAAGCTTAATGGAGGGCTGGGAGATGGCCATTTAGTGTGTGTCTGTGACTTCCCCAGAGAAGAATAGGGGTAGGTGAGGTCTGGGTGGTGGCTGCTTAACAGGTATCTGTGACTTCCCTAATATTATTGTTTCACAGTTTTGGAGGCTAGAAGTCCACCATCTTGGTATTGACAGGTGTTGCTTTCTCCTAGAGTCTGTAATGTTCTGGCAGTCCTCTGTCATATGGTGATCTCTCTCCTTCTCTTTGCTTTGGTTTCTGGTGACTTCTGTCTTCTGGCATCTATTTTCATGTGCAGTTTCCTTTGCTCATAAGGACTTCAGCCATATTGGATTAAGGCCCAGACTCACTCAGTCTGGCTACACCTTAACTACTAATAATATCTTCAAAGGTCCTATTTACAAATGGGTTCATACCCACAGGAATGTAGATTAATATGTGAACATTTCTTTTGTGGGGTATGTTATTCCATCTACCATAGCATCATATAATATTTTCTATTTATACAAACTACTTATTTGATTTATTTATCTAATAGGTTTTATTTGGCTGTAGTAACCATCAATAATTAAAATGTCTACATAAGAATTTCTAAAATTTTATACAGCATACAGGGTACCAAACTTAACCAACATTGGGATTATAAGCAGTTTCTAGTTGTATTTTTGTTTTTGTTTTTGCTGGTTTTTTGTTTACCGAAGCATTTCACTGCAGTGGCTATACATAATGTATGTGATTCCACATAATAAATACCTATTTTAGTTCTAACTGTCTTTATATATTGAGTAGTTTTTGCTTTAAGGGCTTATGTTCCTGAAATCAACCAGTTACCAGACTCTCTAGCCTTATCATTGTCCACTTTCAATCTTTATTCCAAGAAAGAAATATTTTATCCCTTTCCTTACCCTTACAGCATAGAGGCTTTGAATATTCCCTTAATGTAAGGGATTTGGAGTGAAAAGCATCGAAGAAATGATTCTATAAATAGATAAAGAAGGCCTTGTCCAGTTGAAGCATCACTGTCTAGTAGAGGAAATAGGCAAGGGAACAAGTAATTATAATTCTTTGTGACAAACCTGATAACAGAGGTGTGGTACCTAGTATGGAGATTAGCACAGAGCAGAGAATAAATCCCCTGAGAGTAGCAGCTCTGTTTGAATCATCTCTGTATAGCTAGCATCTAACAGAAGTAGATTCAATAAGTCAGTTAATTGAATGGGATTAATTTAGCCTCAGAAAGAGCCAAGAAATAAGGAAGTCTTCCCAAATGAGGTAAGATCTGGGCTTTCAAAGTTAAATAGATGGGTAAAATAGTAAAGAGAATGAATATTCTCCAGGCTTGGAGAACAGTGTGAGTGTATCTGCAATGCATGTTTCAGCAAACTGTGTAGTTTTGCTTACTTCAGCATTAGGTATAAAGGTATGAACAGAGGGCTATGGGGCTATGTTAGTGAAGAATTATGTTGTTTCCATGGGTTTCTTTGAACAATAATGAACTTTTAAAAATAACTTGAAAGACATCAACTTAGACTTCTTTGAACACTATATAAAATGTATTTTGAGGTACAAAAACCTCTTCCTTAAAGTGCTTTTGTATTTTTAAATGATAATTAGAATTATTGTTGATTAAATATTTTTATTTTAATATTCTCTAGCATTTCAGTTTTATGTCAGATTTTTAGTATGGTTATAATTTTATATAATTTATAATACATTGGAGTACTTTGTGTAATCAATCATTCTGCCCACTTTGAATAGGTAAATATTTTATTTTTTCAGAATATAAAGATATTTATAAAGTGCTATATTCCCATTTATGACATGCTGATTTTTTGTTGAAGTAAGAAAACATCCTTCAAGTCAAGTTTTATATAGAAGTCCACTATATAAACAGATGTAGTACTCTGGGCTCCCACTCTATACCTTGATGGGGCTACTAGGACAACCTCAGACTCCTTCAGATATGACAGTGAAGGTTTCAGAGAAAAGAGCTCTGGCCTGGATGTGAGGAGGCCCAGACTCACATACTTAAAGTACTAGTAATTAGCTATAGAATTGTGGAAGTGTTTATCTAATTCTACCAAGTAGAGGAATTGAGTTAAATGACCTCTTAAGTCCTTTTTAATTCTGAAATTCTTGGTTTTTGTCAATTTGTAGCTAAAATTCATATGATGCCACTCCTTGGCCTGGAAGAACTGTAATCCACAATTATCACTGCATTTTCCAGGACTACATCTTGGTGAAATCAGGGACTGTTCATACTTTTTTTCCCTAAATTACATATATTCATTTTTTAGTTTTTTTTTTTTTTCCATTTTAAAAACAATTTATTGAAGTATATCATTCATACATGAACATATGTAAAAAATAAGTATATAGTAAAAGTTGAGAACTTACAAAACAAACGTGCATGGCATCATACAGGGTTCCCATACATCATCCCCCAACAAACACCTTGAATTGTTGTAAAACATTTGTAACAAATTATGAAAGAACATCGTCAAAATATTACTAACTGGGAGACAGATGTGGCTCATATGGTCCGTCTACCATATGGAGGGACCCGGGTTCGATCCCTGGGACCTCCCGGTAAAAAAAAAAAAAAATATATATATATATATATATATATTACTAACTATAGTCCATTTCTTAAATTTGGTGTATTTTCCTCTCAACCCTATTGTTAGTTTTTGTTCCTAAACCATACAGTTTATCTAAAGTGTACAATCAGTGGCATTTGGTATAATCACTGAGTTGTGCATTCATCACTTACAATCAATATTAGAGCATTTTCATTACTCTAAAAAAACACAAAACACAACGAAAAGCAAAGCACTATCATACCTATATGTTAGTGCTACTAATTATAAATCCTGTGATGTGCTTTCACCATTTCTATTCATTTACAAACATTTACAAACAACTTTTTAACCAATTCTGCATAGATTAAACCTCAGCTTTCTATTCTCTAACCATTCTTTTTTCTGGTGACCTGTATTCTAGCTATTAACTCCATGCATTTGCTCATTATATTTAGTACATAATAGTAAAATCATATAATATTTGTCCTTTTGTGCCTGACTTGCTTCACTCAACATAATGTCCTCCGGGATCATCCACGTTGTCATATGTTTCACGACTGTATTTCTTCTTACAGCTGAATAATATTCCATCATGTGAATACATCACAGTTTGTTTATCCATTCATCAGTTGATGGACATCTGGGTTGTTTCTATCTTCTGGCAATTGTGAATAACGCCACTATGAACATTGGCATGCAGATGTCTGTCTGTGTCACTGCTCTCAGTTCTTCTGGGTATATACCTAGTAGTGGTATTGCCGGGTCATGTGGCAAATCTATTTTCAACTTCCTTCGGAACAACCAAACAGTCCTTAACAGTGGCTTACCATTGTACATTTTCACCAACAGTGAATAAGTGTTCTTGTCTCTCCACATCCTCTCAAACACTTGTAGTTCTCTGTCTTTTTAATTATGACCATTCTAATAGATGTGAAATGATATCTCATTGTAGCTTTGATTTGCAATGCAGTAATAGCCAGTGATGTTGAGCATTTTTTCATGTGTTTTTTTCACCATTTTTATTTCTTTAGAAAAATGTCTATTTAGGTCTTTTGCCCATTTTTAAATTGGGTCATTTGTCTTTTTATCATTGAGTTATATGATCTCTTTATATATCTTAGATATTAGACCTTTGTGAATGTGAGTTCCAAATATTTTCTCCCATTGAGTAGGCTGCCTTTTGACCCACTTCACAAAGTCCTTTGAAGGTGCAGAAGTGTTTAATTTTGAGGAGGTCCCATTTATCTAATTTTTTCTTTTATTGCTAGTGCTTTGGATGTAAGGTTTAAGAGAACCTACTGCAAGGTCTTGTAGATGTTTCCCTACGTTATCTTCTAGGAGTTTTATGGTCCTGGCTTTTATGTTTAGGTCTTTGATCCATTTGACTTTTCTATTTCTGTAAAGTAGACTGTTGGAATTTTGTATTATTGCATTAAAGCTATAAATCAGTTTGGGTAGAATAGTTTAGTCTCCCAATCCATGAGCACGGAATGTCCTTCCATTTGTTTAGGTCTTTGATTTCTTTCTTTAAAAAAAAAAAAATTTTTTTTTTAAAGATATTTAGATTACATAAATGTTAAATAAAAAATATAGGGTATTCCCATATGCCTGCTCCCCATACCGCCCCCATTTGCCCCCATTAACAACATCCTTCATTAGTGTGGTACATGCATTGCAATTGATGAACACATTTTGGATCATTGCCACTAAGCATGGATTATAGTTTACACTGTAGTTTACACTCTCTCCCACACAATTCTGTAAGTTATGGCAAGATATATAATGGCCTGTATCTGTCATTGCAGTGTCATTCAGGACAATTCCCAAGTCCCGAAAATGACCCCATATTATACCTGTTTTCCCTCTCCCTGTCCTCAGAACCTCCAGTGGCTACTGCCTCCACATCAATGATATAAGTTCTTCCATTGCTAGAAGCATAATAAGTCTAAAGTAGAATACCAGTAAGTCCACTCTATTCCATAGTTCATCCCCCAATCCTCAGGATTCTGGGATGGTGATGCCCACTCCACCTCTAATTGAGAGGGAGCTTCAGTCCCATACAGCCGATGGATGGGATTCTCTTGCTTGCAGTTTTAGGCTCTCTCTTGGTATGGTGGTTGTCCATCATCACCTCCTTTTTTTGTTGTCCTGGATGAGTCCAATGAACTGGAGAGTAGGTGTTGCATCTCCATTGAGGCTTAGGGCCCAGCTGGTACATGGACATCCAAAGATTCAAGTCTCTTGGACGTACACCTACCAACTCCAGCACTGACTATAGGTTCAAAGAGAAGGGACCGAACAGCCATGTGTAGGGAAACTACAACTGACTCCAGTTCTGTCACACTGGGGAGCACAAACCCCAAAGTGGGGCCCACTGGCAAGGCACCAAACTCATGAGCTATCTACCCTGATCATAGTGCCTGGGTGTCTCCAGAGCCCTCAGGAGCCCTGCTATTTGGGGTAGTGTCTAATTTGGCAGTCAATGAGATCCTGCTGAGACATGCCTAAGCCTAACCTCTGGAATGAGACTCACTTTGAAGTCTCTTAGCCATATAAACTCATTTGTCTTTACCTTTTCTACCTTTTGGTCAAGGTCTTTTTCCAGTTGCATTGCTAGTTGGTGTTTGGTAGTAATCCTTCGGTGCCAAGGAGGCTCATCCCTGGGAGTCATGTCCCACACTGGGGATGGGGTTGTTCTTTTAGTACTGTTTTGTAGTAGTCTGAATACAGATCCTTTACATTCCTGGTTAAATTAATTCCTAGATATTTATGTCTTTTTGTTGCTATTGTAAATGAATTATTTTCTTGATTTCCTCCTCAGCTTGCTCATTACTAGTGTATGGAAACACTGCTGATTTTTGCATGTTGATCCTGCATCCTGCTACTTTTCTGAACTCTTTATTAGCTCAAGTAGTATTGTTGTAGATATTTTGGGCTTTTCTAAATATAGGATCAGCTCAACTGCGAATAATGATAATTTTACTTCTTTTCCAGTTTGGGTGCCTTTTATTTTATTTTGTTTCTTGTCTAATTGCTCTCTCTAGAACTTCTAGCAGAATGTTGAATAACAGTGGTTACAGTGGGCATTCTTGTCTTGTTCCTGATCTTACAGGAAAAGCTTTCAATCTCCCCTCTTTGAGTACGATGTTGGCTGTGGGATTTTCATATATGCCCTTTATTATGGCTCATATTTTTGTATCAGCCTATGTCTTTTTATTGGGTATTTTAATCCATTAACTTTCAATATTATTACTCTAAAGGCATCATTTACTTCAGCCATTTTATCCTTTGTTTATCATATGTCATATCTTATTTTTGTCCATCTTTTTACCTTTTTGGTTACCTATTCTGATAGCCTTCACTTCTACACTTTCCTCCAAGTCTCTCTCATCTTTTCTTTTCTGTCTGCAGAACTCTCTTTAGTGTTTCCTGCAGAGCTGGATTTTTATTTACAACTCTTAGTTTCTCTTTATCTGTGAACATTTTAAGTTCTTCGTCATATTTGAAGGTTGGTTTTTTTGGATAAAGAATTCTTGGCTGGCAGTTTTTCTCTTTCAGTACCGTAAATATATCATACCACTGCCTTTTCCCCTCCATTCTGACTGCTTTTCCCCCTCCATTCTGACTGCCTTTCCCCTCCATGGTTCTAAAGAGAAATCCACCCTAAGTCTTATTAGACATCCCCTATATGTGATGTTTAACTTTTTTCTTGCTGCTTTCAGAATTTTCTCTTTATCTTTCTCATTTGGCATTCTTCATATCTTGTGTCTTGGGGTAGCTGGGAAGTTATCGGCCATTATTTCCTCAAGTACTCTTTCTGCCCCTTTTCCCTTCTCTTCTCCTGGAACTCCCGCAACATATATGTTGCTGCGCTTCGTATTAGTATTCAACTCCCTGAGCCCCTGCTCATTTTTACCCCCATTCTTTTCTCTCTCTTCTTCTCTTTCTTCAATTTCAGTTGTTCTTTCCCCTATGTCGCTGATTCTTTCTTCCATGATTTCAAATCTCCTGTTGTGTGCCTTTACTGTATGTTAAATTTCACTTCTTGTGTCTTTCATTCCCATAACCTCTTGTTATTTTTCTGTCTGATATTTAAATTTTTTTGTGTGCTGACTCAATATCTTCTTAATGTCTTTTATTTCTTTAACCATAATCACCACCATGATTTGATTTAGGAGATTTGTATGAACCTGATTAATGAGCTGTTTCAAGTCCTTTGTCTCATCTGGAGCTTTTTTATTTTATTTTATTTTTTATTTCTCCACACACAAACATGCTCGCCTCCCTGCCCCACCAAGATGGCTTCCTTGTCTGTCTGCTTGTTGTCTGCTCGTCTTCTTTAGGAGGCACCAGGAACTGGACCCAGGACCTCCCGTGTGGGAGGCGAGTGCCCAACTGCTTGAGCCACTTTTGCTCCCTGCTGGTTGAGGTATCTGCCAGTTGTGGCATTTGCTGGTGGTGGTGTCTGCTCATTGAGGCACCTGCAGTGTCTGCTGGTTGCGGCATCTGCTCATCTTCTTTAGGAGGTACCAGGAACCAAACCCAGGACCTCCCATGTGGGAGGCAAGCACCCAAGTACTTGAGCCACATCCACTCCATGGAGCTTTTATTTGTTCTTTTCCCTGAGTCATAATTTCCTTTTTCTTCGTATGGCTTGTAATTTTTTGCTGATGTCTAGGCATCTGTTTCTGATGCTGAGTTTACGCTGATGTTCAATTTCTCTCTCTTGCTTAGGGATTTACTCTTAGGTAGCTGTGTGACTTTTTTTTTTTTTTTTTTAATCAATTTTATTGATATATTTTAATAAAGCATACAATTCATCCAAAGTGTACAATCAGTCGTATTTGGTATAATCACATAGTTGTGCATTCATCTCTTCAATCATTATTAAAGCATTTTCATTATTTCATAATAATAATAAATAAACAAAAAAACAGATGAAAAAACAAGAAAATTCTTCACTTCTCAATCTCTTTATGTTTCCCCTGCTATACTTAGCTGCTATTTCTGGCTATTCTTGCACAATTATTTATTCATTTGTTAAGCAGTTTTATTGAGATATATTCATACAGTATGATCTATTGAAAGTGTGTAATCACAATGTTATGCATACATCATCACAAAAAATTTTAGCATTATTTCATTGCTCCAAAAAGTACAACTCCACACCCCTTAGCATTCCTTCCCCAGCCCCACATAACCACTAATCCAATTTCATCTTTATAAATTGATTTATATTTACATTTTATAAAAATGTAATCATAGAATATGTTATACAACATAGTTAGTTCATAGTAATGCAGTCATACAATTTTTGTCCTTTTGTTTCAGGCTTGCTGTACTTAACATAATGTCCTCCAGGTTCATCCATGTTGTCATATGGTTTACGACTTCATTTCTTCTTAGAGCTGCATAATATTCCATCGTGTGATTAGACCACAGTTTGTTTATCCATTCATCGGTTGATGGACACCTGGGTTGTTTCCAGTCTTTGCAATTGTGAATAACGCCACAATGAACATTGGTGTGCAGAAGTGTGTTTGTTTCACTGCTCTCAGTTCTTCTGGGTATATACCTAGTAGTGGTATTGCAGGGTTATGTGGCAAGTTTATATTGTGAATTGATATCTCGTTGTAGTTTTGGTTTGCATTTCCCTAATCATTAGTGATGTTGAACATTTCTTCATGTGTTTTTTTTGTCCTTTGTATTTCTTCTTTGGTCAAATGTCTATTCAGGTTTTTTGCCCATTTTTTAATCTGGTCGTTTGTCTTTTTATTTTTGAATTGTAACATATCTTTATATATCTTGGATATTAAACCCTTATCGGATATGTGATTTCCAGATATTTTCTCCCATTGAGTCGACTGCCTTTTCACCCTTTGACAAAGTCCTTTGATGTGCAAAAGTGTTTAATTTTGAGAAGGGCCCATTTATCTATTCTTTCTTTTGTTGTGTGTGCTTTGAGTATAAGGTCCAAGAAACCACCACCTACCACAAGGTCTTGAAGATGTTTCCCTACATTTTCTTCTAGTAGTTTTATGGTCTTGGCTTTTATATTTAGGTCTTTGATCCAATTTGAGTTGATTCTTGTATAGGGAGTGAGATAGGGGTCCTCTTTCATCCTTTTTGTTATAGATATCCAGTTCTCCCTCCACCATTTGTTGAAGAGATCATTTTGTCCCATTAACATGGACTTGGTAGGTTTGTAGAAAACCAGTTGACCATAGAAGTGAGGGTTTATTTCTGGGCTCTCAGTTCTATTCCACTGATTGATTTGTCCATCTTTATGCCAATACCATACTGTTTTGTCCACTGCAGCTTTGTAATATATTTCAAGGTGAGGCAGTGAAATTCCTCCCACATCGGTCTTCTTTCTTAGAATGCTTTTAGCTATTCCGGTACACTTTCCCTTCCAAATGAATTTGGTAATTTCCTTTTTTATTTCTGTAAAGTAGGTTGTTGGAATTTTGATTGGTATTGCATTGAATATATAGATCAGTTTGTGTAGGATTGCCATCTTCACGATATTTATTTGTTTGTTTATTTTTACTGGGAAGTCCCAGAGATCGAACCCAGGTACCTCCATATGGGAGACGGATATCCAACCGTTTGAGCCATATCCGTCCCTCTAGCTCTTCACGATATTTAGTGTTTCAGTCCATGAATACGGAATGTCTTTTCTTTTGTTTAGGTCTTCATTGTTTTCTTTTAGCATTGTTTTGTAGTTTTCTGCATATAGATCCTGTACTTCTGTGGTTAAATTAATTTCTAGATATTTGAGTCTTTTTGTTACTATTGTAAATGGAATTTCCCCCCCTGGTTTCCTCCTCAGATTGTTCAGTACTAGTGTACAAAAACATTACTGATTTCTGTGTGTTGATCTTGTATCCTGCAACTTTGCTGAACTCATTCATTAGCTCGAGTAGTTTTGTTGTGGACATTTCAGAATTTTCTAAATACTGGATCATTCACAAATAATGAGAATTTTGCTTCTTGTTTTCCTATTTGGATGGCTTTCATGTTTCTTTCCTGTCTAATTGCTTTAGCTAGATAGATCTTCTAGTATATTGTTGAATAACAATGGTGACATTGGGCATCCTTGTCTTGTTCCCAAAATTAGAGGGAAATTTTTCAACTTTTCTCCATTGCATACAATGTTAGCTGTGGGTTTTTCACAGATGCCTTTTATCATATTGAGGAATTTTCCTTCTATTCCAATCTTTCAAAGTGTTTTAATCAAGAAAGGATGCTGCATTTTTTCAAATGCTTTTTCTGTATCAATTGAGATGATCATGTGGTGTTTTCCTTCAATTTGTTAATGTGGTGTATTATGTTGATTGATATTCTTAAGTTGAATCAGCTTTGTATACCAGGTATAAATCCCACTTGGTTGTGATGCATAAGTTTTTTGATTTGCTGTTAGATTCTCTTTGCAAGTATTTTGTTGAGAATATTTGCATCTATATTCATTAGAGAGATTGGTTTGTAATTTTCTTTTCTTGTAGTATATCTGCTTTGGTATTAGGGTGGTGTTGGCTTTGTAAAATGTCTTGGGTAATTTTCCCTCCTGTTTGATTTTTTGGAAGAGTTTAAACAGGATTGGTGTTAATTCTTCTTGAAGTGCTAGATAGAATTCACCTGTGAAGCCATCTGGTCCTGGATATTTTTTTGTTGGGAGGTTTTTTATGACAATTCAATCTATTTATTTATTTATTCTCTCCCCCCTCCCCTCCACATTGTTTTTGTGCTCGCCACCTGCTCTTTGTGTGTTCTTCTGTGTCTGCTTGTCTTCTCTTGAGCCACATCCGTTTCCCTGCTTGTCTTCTCTTTAGGCAGCACTGGGAACCGATCCTGGGACCTTCCGAAGTGAAGAGAAGCACTCAGTCTTTCTGGTCTGCTGCGTCTCTTATTGCTGTCTTCTGTGTCTCTTTTTTGTTGTGTTATCTTGCTGAACCAGCTCTCCACGTGGGCCAGCACTCCTGCGTGGGCTAGCACTCCGCATGGGCCAGTTCTCCAATCGGGCAGCTTGACATGTGGGCCAGCTTGCCTTTCACCAAGACGCCCCGGGAATTGAACCCTGGACCTACAATAAGTTAGATGGGAGCCCAATTGTTTGAGCCACATCCACTTCCTTCAATCTCTTTAAATGTGATTGGTTTGTTAAATTCTTGTATTTCTTGTAGTGTTAGTGTAGATTTTTTGTGCATTTCTAGGAATTTGTTCATTTCATCTAGGTTGTCTAGTTTGTTGGCATATAATTTTTCGTAATGTCCTCTTTTTTTGTTTTTTCATCAGGAATGAAGTATATTTAATAACCTCACAGTACCTCTTCATATACAAAAGGTCAAAATGGTTTTTGAGAAATAAATATCTGGCTATCTGGTCTCTTCTATTAGGAATGACCCCACTCCAGCATTTTTTAAAGGAAGACGTTTTTGTTTCATTCCCCAAAGGGGAATGAAATGTACTTAAAAGGGATATAATGGGTCAGAAGAAATCAACTCTCGTATAAGAAACACTTCTGTGTAATGATTTGTGGTTGCTGAGACTATTCAGCACATTATTTCAAAGTGGCAAAATTCAGGGCAATCTGAGAAAAGAGAATTCAAAAGTGGCAGCTACATTTGCTAATAGGTTTATGTTGGACACACATACACAAAACC
The DNA here is from genome assembly GCA_026826555.1 of Tolypeutes matacus. Classification (NCBI taxonomy): domain Eukaryota; kingdom Metazoa; phylum Chordata; class Mammalia; order Cingulata; family Chlamyphoridae; genus Tolypeutes; species Tolypeutes matacus. The sequence continues at coordinate 48,591,236 of JAKSZT010054030.1, forward strand.
CCCACCTTTCAGTGTATTTGTAAAGGGGCCAAGAGCTTGATCATCAAAATAAGTTATTTTGTACGTTACAGTACACAGAACAACAGAAGTAAAGACACTTTGTTGGCAAGCAACTGAAAGGCATTTTGCAAAAGGTCCTTATCAATCTGAAATGGAAGGCTGGGAGCACATGGCCTCATGGCCTTCATTACCTTGACCCCTCCTCTTTAGTTGCAGTGGTGCCAGCAGGAGCTGCTTCCTCTACACCTTCTGCTGGCTTTTCTTCTTCCTCCTCATCTTCCTGGGGATAGAGGACTGGGTATTTCTTCACACATTCCTGCATGGCCCGGAACTAGTCTACACAGTCTGACCCCTTGACGTCCCCTATGCTGTAGTGGAAGCAGGAAAAGGCCAACTTGAACTGTTCCCAACAAGGACACTGGCTATACCCCCATGGCACTGGCAGTTCCAGTTAATGTCCCCATTTGGCAGTATCAGCCTGTGTTTCTTGTGTGGATCGTTAGGGTTGTCGGCCACCAGCTCAGCACTGTTTGGAGTTTCATCATCTTCTTTGGGCACAGATATGATTCGATCCTTCCCTTCTTGCCAGCAGTAGGCCATTGCTGCAGCCAGGTGCTCAGACCTCACAGCAGTGGCAGCTGCTGCTCCACGCCATGACCTCTTCTCGGGGGTGGCGTGCAGCTCAAATCCCGCGTCATAATGTCCTCTTACGATCCTTTTTTAACATAAATTTTAAAAATTCATTATATGGTACAGTGCTTATAAAAATTTCCTCCTATACCGAGGCTACTGTACTCTCAATTAATGGAATGTAGTAGGGCAGATCATACTGAATGTTCTTGACCAGTAAGCATTGTGCATTTTTATTCAATGAGTGTTCTACCCTTTTGAGAGTTGAGCAAATTTGCAACATGTATTGTTTAACTCTTGGGCTGTACTTTCTGCACTTATTAGTGGAGAACAGTTTATACAGTAAGTAACAAAGGTATACAAATAAAGACAATGGTGCTCATTATTAAAAATGCAAGTTTTACAGGAACAGTGGTCTGAGGTGCCTTCACTTCAGAGAAATAGTTGAAGAAAAAGAAGGCAAAGATTATTAGGCATTTAAGGATAAGTTTTCTTCCTAAAGCACAAAGTCATAAATTGTCACATTGCCTATTTCATGTCCTTTGATATAAGGTGACTTTGTGTTCAACAAATATTTATCAAGCTTGTTCTATGTGCCCTACACAGAGCTAGATACTGGAGGACATCGTTGGTAAACCAGAGGAGACATGTCCATCTCAGATGTTATCATTTAGTAGGAAAGATAGTTAAATAAGGGACGAGACCAAGAAAAGATCTTTTTTGCCCATGCAATATGTTGAATAAATGTTCTAAATATTACTGCCTTCTGGTAAAAACCATATAAACTGTATCTTTTATTCCCACTTGAGCCTCTCACTCCTTCTTCTCATTCTCCCTCCTCATGGTGTAAGTAAAAAATATACTGAAATCATGCAGTTAGGCTCCTAAATTATATATATGTATGGTGCATGTGGTCAAGAGCTGGTCTCTGGGTCGATAACTTTCAAATCTGTATTCACAATTCAGGCCATATTCTTGAGTCAAACCCTCATTTTAATTACTTTGTTTTTTGTTTCTAGGTTCAAGGGCAAGTTCATCCTACACTTGAATCTAATGATGATGCTCTTCAGTATGTTGAAGAATTAATCTTGCAATTATTAAATATGCTATGCCAAGCTCAGCCCCGAAGTGCTGCAGATGTAGAGGTAAGACACACTTGGTCTTATATATACTTTTAATATTATATCTAATCTGTGTGTTTGTATAATGTCAGTGAAGGGGAAAAGAGTTTGGTCTTCAATTCAATGAAATATATATGGTCTTAAGAAAATGAAGACTGAATTTATTTTAACTTTGTATTGTATATATGTATATGTTTGTATATGTTTTAGCTATTAAAACATACTTTGCTTTTAATTTAAAATGAGCGTCAGTTAGTCTTTTAAACACTACTTCTTGATGTCACAATACATGTATGGTACATGTGGTCAAGAGCTTTAAGAATGGAATATGTCCACTGGTTTCTTTTGATTTTTAAAGGCAGCTAGCCTTCCAAAAACATTTCTGTTAATTGGAAAGGAGAGAAACATTAAAATAATTTTAGGAATGGGAGCAGATGTAGTTCAAGTGTTTGAGCGCCTGCTTCCCACGTACAAGGTCCTGGGCCAATACCTGGTACCTCCTAAAAAAAAAATCTGGAAGGAGGTTCTGTAATCTCTTATAAAGGTGATATTGTTCCTGCCCTTTAAGGGCTTATCGTTTAGTGGAAATACAGACAGGTATACGGGCAATACCATAATATAATATACTATCAGAATAGGATGTATGAGAAACCATGAAAGGGGCAACTGATATAGCTTTGTAGCATGGGGATGGTTTCTCAGAGGAAGAGACATCTAAGTTGAGATCTGAAGGAGTCAAAAGTTTGAGTGGAGACAAAAGAAGGTTTAAAGTGCCAGTGCAGAAAATGGGAGATATAGCTGGGAATGTAAAAGGAGTTTTCTGGGAACGATGTAGGATCATTACCATGACCTTGAGTGTATAATGGTACAAATCTTTAGGTGTATGTGAACTCTTCTTTTCCAATACTCCTTTGTGGGCACAAAAAAACAGTTGGGGTGATAAACCATCGCAACATGGGAAATTGTGGAAATTGGTACTGGCCTTGCTTTACAACCATTTTCAGGACATAACACACATAGAATGTAATAATGTTTTATGATACCCAGTGACTGGGGAGAAAGTATCTCTAGCTACTGCAGGCCTTGTCCAATTCCCCTAAGGGCTGAGGGATCCATGTCTAGGCATATCCAATGAGCAACTGCCAAGAAACATCAGGGAATCTAAACTGGGTAAGGAAAAAAGTAAAATATAATAATAGCTAATATTTACATGATTGTCATAGTATTATGCACTGTTCTAAACACTTCCATATTGTATATTTCACTTAAATTTCATAATTGCCCATGAGGCTTGTGTTATTTTCTTCCTTACAAGAATGTAAGCTCCAGGGATTTTTGTTTTGTTCAATGCTGCACCTAAAACAATACATGGGAAGGCACTGAGAAAATTCATATTGATTGAATTAATGAATGTGGAAACTGAAGCACGAAGAGGTTAACTAACTTGCCCAGGGCTAGTCACCGCTAATAGTAGCAAAGTCAAGACTCAAACCCAGAAAATCTAGCTTTTTGAGAATGAGTTCTACTAGACTAACCTGCCAGGTAGGAGAGGGCAAATAGATTGGGAAAACATGGAGGGAACAGGGTATTGGAGTTCCCAATGAGGTCAGAGAATTGATAAACTAAAATACCTGAGTAAGAGAAACAGAAGAATAGATTAGGATCAGAGACAAGATCTCATTGGTAACAAGTTTCGGGTAACATAGTTATTAAGCAGAATATGGCCAGGACTAGAGGTGAAGGCCCCCAAGGTGAGTTGTACAAGTAATTAAGAGACTAGGATATTTGATGTGTCTTTAATGTAGATAATAAAGTCACATAGGATGTTGGCGAGGCTTTACATGAGAGTGGAAGATGATGTTTCAGAAGCAGCACGGGGACTGAAGAGGATGCTGTTAGCCTTGTTCATTCAGGGACAAGGAGTAGTTCCTGTTCTGGAAGTCTACAGGGGAGATCCAGATTACAGTTGAAGCAAAGAGGTGGAGGTATTAGGGAACACTGAATTGCAGAGGTTGTGGATGTAGAAACGATTGTGTACCATGGAATAGTAATTCAGTTTGATTTCTTAAATAATTCAGAGTAGGTTTCTTACATTTTTATCCCATTTTTACATTGAATTAGTAGGTCAATATCTTTTTTCATAATTTCCTTTAGGCATCTAATTACACTGGGCTTTACAGAGTAGATCTTGAATAGAACTGGTTGCCCGACTGTCTTTCCCTTTAACAATTCCAGTTGCTCTTTTTGATCCTAGTTGGGTTTCCCCACAGTGTTTATACAATGCAGCATCCAAAATTATACCTAGTATATTAGAATGTTGTTACAGGCCTCATCTTGCTTATCACTCTGATGTTGGTACATTCCAGAAATTTACTAGTGTGGTGACATTGCAAATTTAAATTTAGCCCTTTTCAGATTTTTTTGTACTATACCTATGTTTATCTAATTTCCTTCTTTTAATTAATATGAAAACTAAATATATCCTTTTCCAATATTGAAAGAGTTCTCCATGAGTTCTCAAAAGTAACTAATGAATTTCTGTCTTCTACTTGCATAGATGTAATCAATTTAGGTATTTAAGACTCTAAATAATAGGGAATATTTTACAGCTTTTAGTACTCGTCTAGAAGAGAACTCCTGGGATGTCTAAGATATTTACCCTATGCCCTCCCTATCTTGTTATTTTTAAGTACTTTACTTGCGCACTTAAAAGTAGATGTAGCTATATGAGATTCTAATGAGCTGGCTTTGGGATTGGGATGGAGTTTTTGAAAAAAGAATATATGACAATAATAAAAATAGAAATCAGTTATTTGATAGGGCTTTCTAGTTTAGAAATACTGTGGGTTTTTTTTGGAATAGCTATTATTCACTAACACTTTGAGTTCCTAAGTAATTCCTCCACATTTTCTATCTTTCTTGACAAAATGAATTTCTCCCACACATTCTAAACCTGTATTTCCACAAAAAGGGCTTCAAAAGCATGTACAGGTTTGAAGTTTTTTGCTGAAGTACATGGGTAGGAATTTTCATACAGTCCTAGAATATATGTATTGGAATTAATCTTCAGGATCTTATATAAAGCCCTTTATTATGCAGAAGGAAAAGATAAGATTCTGCTAATGAGAGGCAGGCTGAATCTCAAACCTAGCACTGTATCTCATTTATTTTTCCAAGTGCTTTTGGATATTAATCAAGATGGAATTTCTTATTTAAAATGAAATTATTAACCTTGAAAGTTTCAAAGTAATAGAATTTTAATTCATGAATCTTTCATTGATCATTCCTCCTTGGGCTTCTTTAATTTTATTTATTTATTCCGTGCCCGCCCCCCCCCCATCCCTGTTGCTTGCGCTCGCTGTCTGTTCTCTATGTCCATTCACTGTGCACTCGTCTTCTCTTTTTTTTTTTTTTAATATTTTATTTATTTGTTTGTTTATTTATCCCCCCTTGCTGCTTGTGCTCGCTGTGTCCATTTGCTGTGCGTTTTTCTGTGTCTACTTGTCTCCCTTTGTTGCGTCATCTTGCTGCGTCAGCTCACCATGCCACACGGGCTGGCTTGCCTTCACCAGGAGGCCCCGGGAATCGAACCCAGGGCCTCCCATATGGTAAATGGGAGCTCTGTCGATTGAGCCACATCCGCTTCCCACGTCTTCTCTTTAGGAGGCACGAGGAACCGAACCTGTGGGAGAGAGGCGCTCATTTGCTTGAGCCACCTCATCTCCCTGCTTTGTTGTGTCTCATTGTCTTTCCTCTTTGTGTCTCCTTGTTGCATCATCTTGTTGTGTCAGCTTGCCACGGCTGCCTGTTGTGCCAGCTTGCTTTCTTGCTCATCTTCTCCAGGAGGCACCAGGAACTGAATCCAGGACCTCCCATGTGGTAGACGGGAACTCAGTCACTTGAGCCACATCCGCTTCCCGCTTCCTTGCTTTTAATTAAATTTGCTACTACAAGTAATTTTTTCAATTTGGCCCTTCCATATTCAGTGCACTTTTTTTGATCCTAAATATATACTATTTGGTAATTTGATTCTATTAATCTAAATTTAAAATGGGCAGTTGTTTGTCATTATTATTTTCTATCATTCCTGATTTTATTTCCCCTTCTTTCTTTTCTCAAAACAATGGATAAATTTGGACCGGGTTGGATGAAATTGCAATGAATAGGGAAATTGCTAATCTATTTTCTTTTCCCCCTCCTTAACCTCTGCCTACAGTTAGCCTCCTTAATTCTACCATTGGTGACTTTTTAAAAAAAGACATCTCAAGTCTGTTTAGAACTGTCAGATTGAGTTCACCTTCCTTCCTCTTCTTTCCTCACAACATTTGTGTTTTTTATGCTGCAGGTTGTGACCTATTATATTAAGTCGTGAAATCAGTTTAGTGCACTGTCCAGTCAACATGCTTTCAATGAAATAGAATAGAAAATATCATGGTACTGCACATAAAAAGACAGGTTTTGTTTTAGGAAACTCAGTTTTGTGTGTGTGTGACTGTAATATAAAATGTATTGGGAATATATTTTTTACTATGAGTTGAGGTAAACAGTTAGAAAGCACAGGGCCATATCTTTACTAGATTTGTACTGTGACCCTACTTCTTCAGTTAACCAAGGGTTAAACCCATCATTGTAAAGTTAGTCCTAATTTTCTTGTTATTTTTGGATTACCAGTTCTATAGAATTCCTTTCCACCCTCCTTTTTCACTTGCAGTGCTCCCCCAATATTTTGGACCTTTGTATTGCAAAGAACATTTCAACTTGGCATTTGAAAATGTAAATAAACTCTATTTTAACTATAATAATTTCTTTCAACACACCTCTAATTCCATTAATTAGAATTAAAATGATTGCTTCTTTGATTTGGCAACTGATTTAGCCTTGAATTTAGATGAAGAGAAAATTTTTTAAATAAAAAATTGAGTCTGTTCCCTTTTTTTCAGAGTATAATATGGCAATTTAAAAATTTTCTATAAATAGCAAATGACAAAACTTTCATGTAGATAAATAATCAGGAATGATGTTTAATTTTTTTAAGTGCTTTTTAAACACACCTATCCATTCAAAATGTGTTAAAATGATTTAATGGCGACCTCTACTGGTTTTAATTATGGTATCTTGCACATGGATTTTTAAAATTTGGATGAAAGAACCTTTTGCTTGAAGTGAAATACATTTAGTTTATTAAAGTAAGGAAATTCAGCTGTTGTGTTAACATAAGTTCTTTCATTCTCAGTGGAAATGTTAACAGATTAACTTTTGGAAAATAAATAAGATATTTTATTCAAAATTAACGATGTATTGAGAATTTTAAACCTAATGATAAGCCACAATGCATTAATTGCTGTTACCAGTAGAAACCATTGATTTCCATGATTTATAAATAGTTTGAAGTCAAGTACCTTTGAATGATGGAAAAACAAAAAAAATTAGAGGTTTCAATCGCAAAATGCTACATGAGATTGTAATTGGTATTGAAAATAAGGAAAAATGAAAATTGCATTTAGATATTTGCCTTTTGAACTTAGATCTTGTTCTTCGAAATTGTATAGAAATAATGTTTAAAATTGCTTTTGCTACTCATTCTTATCATTAGTTTTATCTCAAGTGAAATTGGAATTCAGGATGTGATTGCTCCTCTTAGATAATACAGGGGACATTTAGCCTCCTAATTGCCTAACTAAGAAACTAATAATATATTGGCATTTTAAGTTCTTTCTCAGCTTAAGTATATTTGTAGTGTAGATTATACTACATATGAAAAGCTTTGCTTTTGGTATTCTTTGAATCTAAAAGTAATTGTACAGGGAGAGCACTATGTAATACATTCATTGCTTAGTTTTTATTTTCCTGTTTTCCAAGGAACGTGTTCAAAAAAGTTTCCCTCATCCAATTGATAAGTGGGCAATAGCTGATGCCCAGTCAGCTATTGAGAAGAAGAAGCGAAGAAATCCTTTATCCCTCCCAGTAGAAAAAATTCATCCTTTATTAAAGGTAAAGCTGAAATACTGTCTTCTTGCCTTTTAAAAGCGAAATAAAACTCATGATTTTCAAACACTAGGAATATATTTCATGGATAATAGAGTTAACTGAAGAGTGTAATTCTTTTATTTTACTTCTTCTAGAGATGCCTGTGATAGAAGGGATGTTATGATAGTAGGAAAGTATAAGTCAGGCAACATGATTTAAAGTAATTGTATACCAGCAGTAATGGTAAAGCAAATTGAAAGGACTAAGGGAAGTTATTACGGATTTTGTTTATCTCAGGTGTTGGTAGAACCTCAAAAAGAATTTATAAAACTCCTTTCTTGTTGGTTAGATATAAGTGCCCCTATAAATCCTTAATACATTAACATTTTGTGTAGGGACTTTTTTCTGTGAGACTGCCATAGAGCAATGTGTAATCTTTGGTTAGATAAAAATTGTTATTTAAATCAGTCATCAGTTATATCTCTTCAGAATGAGTAAAAAGAATAACTGCTGCGAACTCTAGTAGTGTTATTTCTATTTTACTTAATACAACGAATTATTGATAGACTCCCACATCAAAAATATGCGTATTATAATAATTAGAACCTTAATAATTTTAAATGGCAATAATTTTGTATTTACTATAAGAAAAATGCTATTGCCTTCATATAGTATCTCTAAGTTTTATTGCTCAACAGACTTATTATTATTATCCCCAGTTTGTGGCTGAAGTAACTGAGGCTGAAAAAGATTAAGTAACTTGTCCAAGTTCACAAGGCTGCTAAGTGACAGTGTTCAGAACTCTGGGTCTGCTTGATCCTGTCCAAGATTCAAGGCTAGCCATTTGGATGACTTTTAAGGCTGTCAAGAGGCTATGTTTTATATTTGGTCATTTGAATAGAAATACCTGCCTATATTTTACTGTCCAGTCTGAGGAAATAAGTACAAGTTACAGAAAACCACTAAATTATTACATACTTCTTTATAATTCTGTTTTCATAATTTTTGTTAGCCATACATTGAATTATATTCTACAAGAATTAACAAATTGAGGTATGTGCATGCTGTATTAATTAATTAAAAATCAATACCAAATTTTTGTTTTATGATCTAATTGTGGATATAATTTCAATTTATTAATACATCATTATCACTATACATTTAATATTTTTTACATATCCTAAAAGGGAAATGCAATCAGTCTCCAACTTATAAGTAGCTTCTTATTTCAAAGTTGTTTCTCCTTTTTTCTTCCTAATTGGATTATTTAGAAAATAGAATTTGTTTTCTTATAGGAACCCCCCAAAAGCCTATAGTCTCTTTGCAATATAATTATAGGACTATTTTAAGTACTCTTAATAATCACAATTGTTCAGAAGGAGAAAGATGCATTTTTTTTTCCCCTACAGAAGCAGCCAGCGATACTAGGAATGTTCACTAGGATTTTGGGGAGCCCAGGTTCCCTTGGAAAATAGGATAGAAATATAAAGCTAGTAGATATCCTCAGATACCAGTAGTATAATTCTCCTTCTGCATAAGAGAAAAACACTCTTGTCATAGCTTCTTCAAGTTTTCTGAATTAGGGAACAAAGAACATTTGCTCTTCTACCCTAAATGCGGACTTCCCTTTTACCCTTTCCTTTATAAATTAGGGATTATCTATTTAGTAATCTAAACTTCTCAAGTATTTTACAGGATTAGAAGTAATTTTGCCCTATCTTTTCTTAGCTTACATTTCCAAATAACAATACATATAATATTCATAATTTAACCACTTAAAATTATATGGTGCTGAGAGGGTCGGATGTGGCTCAACTGGTTGGGCGTCCGTCTCCCATATGGAGGGACCTGGGTTCGATCCCCAGGACCTCCCGGTAAAAAAAAAAATAATAATAATAATAATAAAATAAAAATTATATGGTGCTGGTAATAATAGGTCTCAGTAAAAGTTAAGCTAAGTTGCATACATGGTTTATATTTTTAATAAGTATGTTAAATTTACAGTATATGATGTCTAAATGTTTTTATTTTAATTTTGCAGGAGGTCCTAGGTTATAAAATTGACCACCAGGTTTCTGTTTACATAGTAGCAGTATTAGAATACATTTCTGCAGACATTTTAAAATTGGTGGGGAATTATGTACGAAATATACGACATTATGAAATTACAGAACAAGATATTAAAGTGGCAATGTGTGCTGATAAGGTAGGAGATTGCGCTTCTATATGTTTTGTTCTTAACTTATTAGATACCAACATACAATTCAGACAGAAAAAAATTGTATATTATGTGTTAAGGGATATTTCCAGTAATCTAATTAAAATTATTTAAGATATCATGTTATAGAAATAGAGTATTAGATTAGATATGTAATATTAAAATATGTCTAAACAAGTTATGTGTTTTTTTCTCTTATGTATTGCTACAACTGGGGCTATTATCAGTAATTAATTAATCTCTTAATGGTGAGTTTTGTAAAATTTTATTCGGATTGGAAGATTTAGACATTTATGGATTTATTTGAAAATGTAAAACTTCTAAGCTTTTGGGAGTTTTAGTTCAATGCCTGGGTTTCTGTAGATACTACTTACATGGCTTTACTGTAATAATAAGAGCAAACATTTGTTGAAAGTTAATCATTTCACTTATTTCATTTGGTGCTCACAATACCTCTTTAAGGTAGATGCTCTCATTAACTACATTTTAGAAAGAGGAAACTGAAGCTCAGGGAGATTAAGGAATTTGCCCAGAAATTTCTTTTGGAAGTTTCAAAGCCTAAATTTGAACTCCAAGTCTATCTGAGTCTAAAGCTCTTAGCCATTGTATTATACTGCCTCAGTATTTTTGTTTTATGATAAAGAATTTGCAGAAAACAAAATATTTTGTGATGAAGCATTTCATCCCCCCCCCCTTTTTTTTTTTTTTTACTATATACTAATTGATTTGGAACATTCTCTCTGATTATTGAATCCACTTATTTATGTTTTAGTATTTATTTTTTATATGTGAATATATATAGTAAAAATCACCTGACCTGAAGAAGTGCTTCAAATGTTTGCTATTTTGCATGATCAGCATTTGTTTTCTTAAGTAACTATTTTAAAATAAATATAAAATATTTGATATTTTAAAATGAATAAAAGAATCTTGAATACCTACTATGTGTTCACACAGGGAAGAGATGCAGGAGAAGTATTAAGACAAGGTTCAGAGTTGATGAAGGTATACTTGTTCATAAGACAAGCAGAAAGTAGTACAAGATAAAATATCATTTATTGTGTTATAGGGGTAAAGATGTTGCAGAAGTTCACAGAGGGGAAATGATGAGTTTCAGCAAGAATAGTAGTAGACTTCTTGGAGAAAACAGGACTTGTTTTGATCCATCTATCTCCAGTCAATGGAGGCTGTAAGAATTAACCTAATAATACTTGGCAAGCCCATAGAGTAAGGGGATGTTGGCAAAGGTATGGGATAGAGAAAACCAAATCAGAGAGAGGAATCCAAGACAGGATTTGGAAACAAATTAGAAGTCATAGATAGAGAGACGGAGGGGTACTAGCATTGATAGAGAATTTAGAGGAAGCAGTTTGAGATACCAGATACAGAATTCTGTTTAAAATTCCCTGGAAGAGGTGGTAGCAATATATCCAAGAAGAGATATTCTATGGGCATTTGAAAATGATACCAGAGCGCAATTATTTAATAAAACTATGAAATTCTGAATCTTGATAATTTAAAATTATTTCCTTTGGTTTCTTTCTTTTTTCCCCCTTTTAAATTTATATATATATATATTTAACTTTATTTTGTACATTTAATAATTGAATATATAAACAATTAAAAACTAAAAAGTAAACACAGATGAATAATACATTTCTCAAATGTACTGGATACATAAAAAAAAATTTTTTTTTTTAAATCAAACAATATGTTACCTAATATATTGGTTCATAGTCCCTTTGGTTTCAGATTACATATTGTTGTAATTTCAATTGTCATTGCTGTATATGGCTAATTACAATTTTAAATTAACAATAGAAATAAATTCAGAATTAATAAGTTAATTTATAATCAATTGAATTGTGTGCCTGCTTAACATTAAGAACTGTATTCAAAGAACTTCTTAGGGAATTTAATTTCAAATTTGACTATAGATTCATATTATATTTTTTATATGTCTGATTATATAGGTATTGATGGATATGTTTCATCAAGATGTAGAAGATATAAATATATTATCTTTAACTGATGAAGAGCCTTCCACCTCAGGAGAGCAAACTTATTATGATTTAGTAAAAGCATTTATGGCAGAAATTCGACAATATATAAGGGAGCTAAATCTAATTATAAAAGTTTTTAGAGAACCCTTTGTCTCCAATTCAAAATTGTTTTCAGCAAATGTAAGTATCAGTGTATCATGTATATCACTGCATATGTTGTTAAATTTGCATGAATACTTCAATGTTTGAATTTGTATAATTCATGATGGCTAATAGGTAATTTCTTTTTAAGTTATGGTATTCCTAGTGACTATGATTACCAATAAAGTATAACAGTTTCAAGAAATTAAACATCAGAAATTAGAAGACAAAATCTAAACTAAACTGATTGTGTAAGCAAAAATGAATTCACAGAATCTTCCATGTGTACTGCAAAGAATAAAGCCTCTTGTTTAGATTGATAACATTTTTGTTTATTTTGGCTCAAGTTTTTGAGTCAGCATTTCACTAGTGCCAGCTATATTGTCAACACCATGCTTGGCATTGGGAATTCAAAGATGAATTCAGAGAAACAATTCTTGCCCTCAAGAAGCTCATTGAGACAGAAAGTAAATTTAAACTTAAATTGCAATACACTATGGTAATTACCATAATAGAAATATGACTGCAATGTTATTGTGAGCACAAAGAAGGGAGCCAATAACATTGAAACTTAGAGAAGCTGTTACTGATCTTAAGTAACATAATTAGGTATGGGGAAATACTGGGGTAGGAGCAGATAGGGCTGTCTAAGGGAGGGTACATTCTAGTATTTCCTGAAACTGCAGCCTTAGAGTCAAGGGTGACTGATCATAAAACACAGCTCACTACAGAGGGCTGGGGCTGGAGCTCAAGTTATGGTAACAAGTGAACATTAAAAAAACAAAGGAATACATGATGGTGATGACTGCAAAACTCTCTAAATATTCGAAAAATCATTCAGTTGTTCCCCTTAAATGGGTGAATTTTATGTTATGTAAATTACATTTCAATAAAGTTGTTTATAAAAATAACTTGATATTCTTAAATGGGCAAGAATTTGAACAGTTTATGAAAGAAGATATACAAATGACCAAAAGGCACATGCAAAGATGCTCAACATCAATAGTCACCAGGGATTGGAGGGGGGGCAGGGCGGATGTGGCTCAAATGGTTGGGCTTCCATCTCCCATATGGAGGGACCTAGGTTCAATCCCTGGGACCTCCCGGTAAAAGAAAAAAGAAAAAATATAGAAGGTGCGCTGTCAGGCCCCATGAGTGGGTCAGCCCCCAGGTCCCGCGTGTGGGCGTGCCAGACCCCACCAAGCCATGCAGCAAGATGATGACATAACAGGAGAGTGACACAAAGGAAAGCCAAGACGAGACGCGCTGAAAAACCAGGAACTAAGGAGGCGCAGGTGGCAGAACGCCTCTCTCCTACCTCAGAGGTTCCCAGAATCAAATCCCGGTGAAGACAGGAGAAGAAGGATGAGAAGAGAGGGCAGGAAACAGACATAGAGAATTGCCCAGCGAATGGACACAAAACAGCAAAAACGGTAGTTTCTTATAACATTAAAATAAACTGGCCATGCTGCCCAGCAATTCTCCTCTCCTTTATTGAACCATGCCTCAATAAAGTTGACTTGACAAGGTTTTTAACCTCACGCCCCAAATGTAAAGAAATATGTCCATAAAAATTTGTTCATGAATTTTCATAGCAGCTTTATTTGTAATAGCCCCAAACTGGAAATAACCTAAATGCCCATCAGCAGGTGAATAGATAAACAAATTGTGGAATATCCATACATTGGAATGTTACTCAGCAATAAAAAGGGCTGATGTAGTTCTACCTACAATAACATGCATCAATTTCAAAAACATGAGTGCCTCCTGAAAACCTTCTTGTTACTCAAAGGTGGCCTCTCTCTAAGCCAAACCCTGTGGAAAAACTGACTACCTTCTCCCTCTGTCCCCCTCCCCCACCTAATGTGGGACATGGTTCCCAGAGATAAGCCTCCCTGGCACTGAGGGAGATTACCATGCATTAACCACTGATGCATTTGGAGAAAGACTTTAACCTAAAGGGAGAAATACTAAGTAAAATATAGTTTTTATGGCTAAAAGATTTGAAAATAAGTTGGGAGGTCATCCCAGAGGTTATTCTTATACAGATCTCAACCACACTTCACAAACTGCCACAGTAAACAAAGCCTCAAACAAAAGTGCTCCTGGACGTGGATGTGGCTCAAGTGGTTGAGTGCCCACCTCCCACATAGGAGGTCCTGGGTTTGGATCCCAGTGCCTCCTGAAAAACAAAAACAAATGACAAAAAAAACAGCTCAGGCTGATGTGGCACAGTGGTTGAGCGCCAGCTTCCCACACATGAGGTCCCAGGTTCAATCCCTAGTCCCCGGTACCTTAAAAAAAAAAAAAAAGAAAAAAAAAAGTGCTCATGAGGACCCTGGGGGAGTCCAGTCACCATATGCAAACCACACAGCCTCATTAAATCAACACCCCCCCCAGTGGGCCCTATCTGGGAGTTAAAAAAAAAAAAAAAAAAAAACATGAGGAAAAGAAACTAACAACAAAAGTCCATATATAATTCCATTTGATATGCTAGAAAACATGATTCTAATCCATAGTGACAGAAAGCAGATCACTGATTTCCTAGGGGCTGGGGTGATGGGGATTAACTGGTTTGGGGCACAAGGAAGCATCTTAGGGTGATGGAAATATTTTGTATCTTGATTATGGTAGTGGTTACAAGGATGAATAAATTTTTAAGATCTCATTTAAAAAGCACACTTAAAATAGGTGCATTTGATTGTATGTGAACCATGCCTCAATAAAGTTGACTTGACAAAAACATGGTCACTGATAAAAATACTCAAATAATCATAAATTAATACTTATAAAGTTATCATCAAGGCATTTTTTGAAACGTTAAGATTGACAATATTCAGTGTTGTAAGAGTGTGGCAAAACTGTTATTCCCATACATTGTTGATAGGAGAGTTAACCAGTATCCCTTTTTTTAGAAAATCCCATCAAAATTTAAATCATGCCCCATGACAAACAAAAGTTTTATCCAGAAATCTAACCTACAGAAAGTCTTGAAGAAGTCACAAGGTGGTGTATTGAGCATTCTTATTTGTGTATCTACTTGTAATAAAAATAAGACTATAGAAGAGTAGAATGAATGAATGAAGTGAGCCTGTAACTTCAAAGAAAACGACTGGCAATATTTGTTGCCAGTGATAAAATTTGAGCTTTCAAGTGAAATTAGGATTTTCGAAAATTTATATCCTCTAATATGTTTGGTGGTGATGTTAATGGATTTGGTTTTTTTAAATTGTATTGTGAAATGTGTTAACATTTGAAGATCTGCAGAACTCACTGCGGTGATATTTTCCAAGTGATCAATGCATGATGTTACAAAGTCATGCATGGTACAAAATCCATTCAAAGTTCAAAATAGACCAAAGGCTTTTAATTTAACAGTACAACATTTTGATAGGTTTCCAATTCTACATTACAACTAATCTTTAAGAAACTACCATGGTAGTTTTTTTGATATTACCATTGTTGAGTTTTGAGATAATATCAAAAAAGTCTGTACACTCTATTTGTATGATGTCCAGAAGAGGCAAATTCATAGAGACAGAAAGTAGATTAGTGGTTGCCACAGCAAGGAGGAAAGAGGAGTGGGGAATGAACACTAATGGGTAGAGAGTTTTTTTGGGGGTTATGAAAATGATCTGGAATTAGTGGTGATAGTTGTACAACTGTGTGAATATATATTAAAACATTTAACCTGTATATTTTTAAAGTGTAAATTTTTGGTATGTAAATTAGCTCTAAAAATGACAGAAAAAAAGGGAAATCTGATTATTTTAAAAGACTAGTAAAATACTCATCCCTTTCCAACTACATATCTGTGTCTAGATTTTCTTCATATACTTCAGCTAAAACAATGTATCACAACAGATTGAATGCAGAAATAAATATGAAAATCCAACTGTCTTCTATGAGGTCAAATATTAAAAATTTGAGAAGTGCCAGTCTTCTCAAATATTTTTGTTGTTTTAGAAAAATATAGTCACTTTCATTAAAATGTTATTTATACTAGTGCATAGTGATTTATTATTATTATTATTTTAAAATGAATTAAGTGTTTTTAAAATTTCTCGGTTTTAATTTCAAACATGGTAAGTATCAGTAGATATATTTATGAACAAAAGCTCCTTGGAGTCCTCAATAATTTTTAAGAGTGTGAAGGGGTCCTGAGATCAGGAAAGTTTGAAAACCACTGAGCTAGAGCTATATATTTACAAACCATATATTGTTGCATATTGTACATCATTGTGAAAGGAATTCTTGAATTGTCATTTATGTCTATTTGTAAGTCATTAAAATTTCTCATTCTATTTAACATGTAAAATTTTGTGATTATAAATTGACCTATTGGCTCAAAATTTGTTTTTTATTGTTATACAACTAACTGAATTAGTGTTTTTTCCCCCCAACAGGATGTAGAAAATATATTTAGTCGAATAGTAGACATACATGAACTTAGTATAAAGTTACTGGGCCATATAGAAGATACTGTAGAAATGACAGATGAAGGTAGTCCTCATCCATTAGTAGGAAGCTGCTTTGAAGATTTAGCAGAGGTAAGTACTTTGGTTTTATTTATTTGTGTATATATATAAAGTTGGCATAAAAGCCTACATTTGAATTAAAATTGGAATCTTAATTCTTGTTTCCAATTAAAGTCATAGATATTAACTGCTGATTACTTTTGTATTGCCCCTTCCATATAGGGCCATTGCCTACATTGGTTTCTATTATCTTACCAAATACAAGAAAAGTGGTCTCTTGTCCATCATAGAAAAAAGTGGTCGGGAGACATTTACATCTGACACCCATTGACCTATTATAAAATCTCACATACCAAGGCTAAGGAAAGCCAAATACATTATAACCTGACAATGAAGAGGCCATAAAGCTTGATCTGGGGTCAGACTACTAACTACTAACTACTAACCTCTGCTACTTATTCATTGTATGATGGTGGAAAAGCTACTTAACTTCTCTAAAACTCTGTATCCTTATCTGTAAAATGAGGATAATAGTACTGAAGAGTTTTGTGAAGATTAAATAACATGTCTGAACACCTGGCACACAGTAAACTACTCAATACACGTTAGCTGCGTTATTATTTAGGAGTGTAGTGAATAAGAAAATCAAGTCCAGGGTCTAGATGATTCAGATATAATGAGGGAGAAAAACTGCTAACCATCTCCTTGGATATTTCAAATGTCAAAAATTTTGGGTTATTCCAAATAAGTTAACATGATACTCATTCTGAGATTTCTTTGAAAACCCACCATGTCTTTTATTACAACAGAGAGATGAGCTTGTAAATGGTAGCTTTACAATGTGGCCATAAAAATTTTAAGACTTTCATGCAAAATGATATGGTAAGTTCAAGCTTCACCACAGTCCCTCCTCTCTTACTCCAAACACACACAAGTAATAAAATTTAAAAAGAAAGAAATGGAGTATACATAGCTATATTCTAAAACAACATCAGAAATGGAATAGACTTTCAACGTACTATGCTCTGGGAGCTGGGTGTTTGGCTCTTAAGGATAATGAGAACTAAATGTGCTCCTGAAAGCCACAGCAGAATTTCTTGCTCAAATTCCCCACTTAAAATAGGATGCTGGGAGATCTGCTGACCTGCTGCCTAAAGCAAAGTTTTATGGAAAGTTATGGGCTTGAGGAGGTGGGAAACAAAAACACTGCCTTACTACAATAGCTCAGCAACTTTCCGATGATATTATACCTATCATCACAGAGCCTGAGGCCCTAAAAGTTATTTTAAGGTCAGGTTCTGAACTAGAATGATCACAAAGGGATGGGAGATAAAAAGGGAAATCAAAAATTAAAAGCCTCCCACTAAGGAGTCCATAATACAAAATCCTAAAATACAAGACAGATTCTAATACTTATAATGATAGCTAGAAAATCAACAATTAGAACATGAATTAACTCCAGATGAAATTAATCTTATGCAATAGACATACAAAGGCTTTAAAACAAGCTTGTTTAGTATACTCAGATAAATGAAAGAATATGATTCAATTAAAAAGAAGGTACTGTGAAACAAAAATAGGCGTGAAGTAAAGGTAGATATAAAAAGAAACAATTAGATATTTGGAATTAGATACACAGGCATTGAAATAAAAATTCATAATATAAAGCTTATCTGGACCCTGTTCAAGGATAAAATTAGTGAATTGGAAGTGAATGTGACACAGAGATCAAGATGAGAAATATGAAAGACCAGTTAAGAGAAATGAAGGCTGCATTGAAATGCTTCAATTCAGTATGTATCTAGTTGGAGTTCCAGAAGAAGAGAATGATGGAGAAGCAATATTTGAAGAGATAAAAATTGAGAATTTTTCAGAAATGAAGACATAAGTTCCCAGAACAAAAATGAATTCTAACTATTGGACAGGATAAATAAAAATAAACCCACAGCTAAAAAGATTATAGTGAAATTATGGAATATCAAGAATAAAGAGAAAAGTCTTAAATGCTATGAAAGAGAAAAGAGAATATTGCCTACAAAAGAACTATAATTAGAATGACAACAGACTTCTCTTTAGCAATCAGTTGCGTAATGTCTTCAAAGGACTAAGGGAAAACAGAATTTTCTACTCAGCTAAATTGTCCATGAGTAAGTACAAAATCTGAAATAATAAAACTTGCAGAAGAAAACATACGACAAGTTCTTCATGACTTTGGGGTAGGCAAAGATTTCTTAAGCAGGACAAAAAAGCACTAAACATAAGAAAAGACTGATAAACTGAGTTCCATTAAATGTAAAAACATCTGTTCATCAAAAGACACAAAGAGAATGAATAGGCAAGCTATACACTGGGAGGCTTGGAATACATGTAACTGACGAAAGACTCATATCCAGAGTGTGTAAAGAGCTCCTACAAATCAGTAACTAAAACATAGACCACTTAGTTTATAGAAGAAGAAAAAAAAAAAAGAAAGAAATGGACCTGAGCAGGTATTTCACAAAAGAAGTAAAGGTGCTGAACATCATTACTCATCAAGGAAATGCAATTTGAAACTGTAGAGAAGTTGGTACTCTACATTGCCATGGGGAAGTGTGTGTGTGTGTAAATAGAAACTGGTACAACTACCCTGTGTCAGCAGTTTCACTCTTGGGCATATAAAAAACAGAAATGAGTGCCTGTGTTTACCAAAAGAGATGTTCAAGAATGTTCATAGCAGGACTATTCATAATGGATAAACTGTGGCATGTTCACACAATGAAATACTATATGGCAATAAAAGAAATTAACTACTGATAAAAGTTGAATGGGATAAAAAAAACTTAAAATATAAACTATATAATTCCATTTATAAGAAGTTCAAAAATAAGCAAAATTGATCCGTGGAAATAGAGGTTAATATAGTGGTTGACTAGGGAGAAGAAGGGAGCCTTCTAAAGTGCTGGAAATGTTCTCTTTCCTAATCTGGATAGTCGTTAAACAGATACATTGCATACACATGTAAAAACTCACCAGATTGTGACCTTGTGTAAGTTATACCTCAGCTTAACAAAAATGCGGGGGAAAAAGCAAGGAACAAAATAAAAACAATTTCAGACATAGAATGAGCAAGAGAATTTACTACCCATAGATGCTTATACAGGAAGAATTGAAGGCACCTATAAAATTGTATGGTACAAAGTGTAAGCCATAATGTAAACTGTAGACTATGGTTAGTAGCAATGCTTCAGTATTTATTCATCAATTGTAACAATTGTACCACACTAATGAAAAATGTTATTAATAGGGGAAAATGTGAGGGGGGGGGTGCGGTATATGGGAATCCCCTATATTTTTTATGTAACATTGTTTGTAATCTAAAACTTCATTAAAAATAAAGAAAAAAAATTTTACACACAAAAAAAGTATTAAAGGGTGTTCTTCAGCCAGAAGGAAAGTATGCTTAGAGAGAAGGCAGGGAATATAAGAACTAATGCTGAGAAAAAAATTGATAAAATATGTTCATAAATTTAATGAACTATTGAATTTTTAAAAATCAATTTATTTTTATATTTAAAAGGGAGGGTTAAACTAATTCTAGGCATCAGTAACAAGATGTACAGTATGTAAAGTGAGCTTGTATTTGGAAGGATCAAAATACTGAGTGACTTTAAACTCTGACAGAAAAGTGTATTGATTCTGTATTCGATTTTCTTAAAGGTTTATTTTATTTATATATTTCTCCCCAACCCCTTGTTTGCACTTGCTGTGTCTGTTCGTCTTCCTTGTTTCTTTAGTAGGCACCAGGAACTGAACCAGGGACTTCCCATGTGGAAGGCGGGAGCTCAAATCTCTTGAGACACATCTGCTTCCCTATATTTGATTTTTAAAACATTTAGGGAAATCACAAAAGAATAGAAGTACTATCTATAACTTACAATGTACAGAGGAGTAAAAGGAACTATGGTAACATTTTTTATCATTTCCACTAATATAGGGAAGAAGAATAAAGGAAGCTAAGAAAAACAATGATCACGAAAACAAAATAATATTGTACAAATAAATCCAACTGCATTAGTAATTTAGCACATGTAAACTGATGAAACTCACTTATTTACAGAGAGTAATTATAAGATTCAATTTTTTAAAATCCAGTTTATGTAGTTTACAAGAGACATACATAAAATAGAACCACAGAAATATTTAAAATAAAGGAAGGGGAAAATCATAACATGTAAAAACAAATGAAAGGAAGCTGTTGTATCAACATTAATATTAGACCTAATAATCTTTTCTGGGAAAAAAAAAAAGGTAAAGGTAGAGAGGCATACTACCTAAAAGTTACAGGGAAAGTATCATCAAGATATAACAAATAACTATATATATACAATGATTATAAAGCCTTAAAATATAAGAAGTAAAAACTGACAGAATTAGAAGAAATGGAAAAATGTACTCTCATAGAAGGAAATTTTAACACATCTCTATTAGATCAAACAGGAAAAATATTAGTAATATGGAAGATTAGGATAATAAAATGAATAGGTTTGATCAATATATATAGCATAGCACCCTGCACTTAACAAATAGAAACTGCATTCTTGACAATATGTTATATTTACAAAAGTCTGTCACAGTATTAGATCACAAAGGAGGTCTCAGATTTCAAATATCATACATAAATATAATTTATGACCATATGCAGCTCAATTTGTAATCATAGTAAAAAGTTTCAAAAATGTATGGATACTTACCTGGCAGGGGAGATATGATCACAAAGGTAGATTTCCCAGGACGAGGCTTATCCATTGTGCTCTGGATGTGCTTACCCCTGCGATTTCCCCAAATGTGGGAAACTTGACTGCATATTGTGGTAGTTGGGGACTGCATTAGTGCTCTCCCCTGTTAAAAACAAAACAAAACAAAAAAAAGTTTGGAAACTTTAAAAATGATTTTCTAAATATCCCATGGATTAAAGAAGCAACAACAGTGGAAAGTACAAAATATTTGAAACTGAACAAAAACAAAAGTACTATATATCAAACTTGCAGCTAAAGCAGTGCATAGAGAGAAACTTATAGTCTTAAATATTTTTTTTAATAAGAATAATTAAATTATTTAAGCTTTCTACGAAGAAATAGAAAAGATGACCAGGTAAACCTAAGAGAATATAAGCAAGGAAGTATTAGAAGAACAGAATTACAGAGTTAATGACTAGAAAACAAAGAAACAGATATAACAAAATCTCTAGTAAGGTTGATCAAGGGGGGAAAAAAAAGCACAAATAAATATTAGGGACAGAAAGAAGATATAACTATCAAGAAATTTTTTAACTCATAAAAGAATACCAAGATCCACTTCAAATTTTTTGAAAAATTGGATGAAATAGTTCATTTAAATATAGATAAAATAGGAAATTTGAGTTAAGAAAAAGATGTTTTGATTTCATTTAAAACCAGAAAAAAAATGAATATATAATCATAATTGTATTTCCACAAATGACTTGAGACATATACTAGGTGTTATGGATGAATTTTATCAATCTTCAAGAAATAATCTTGGGGTCGGATGTGGCTCAACTGGTTGGGCGTCCGTCTCCCATATGGAGGGACCTGGGTTCGATCCCCGGGACCTCCCGGTAAAAAAAAAAAAAAAGAAAGAAATAATCTTATACTTTTACTAATGGTTTCAAAGAATAGGACATGAACAATTCAGTTTAGCAGGATTATATAAATGTTATCAAAACAGGATAAGGGGAGCTGGTGTAGCTCAATGGTTAAGGGCTGGCTTCCCACATGTGAGGTCCCAGGTTCAATCCCCAGCCACAGTACTTAAAAAAAAAAAAAAAAGAAAAGAAAAACTGTATAAGGACAATACAAAAATACACTCACGTTAGCATATGTGCAAAATCTTTTTTAAAAACTTGCAAAGCAACTGTATCAGTTTATAATACAGTAAAACACTGTGACTAAGTATGATTTATCTTAGAAAGTTTACTTTTAAGTGGTTTGAAATTTTTTAACATATAATATATTCTACATTAATAGATTAAAATCTCAAGTAAAAAAAAGCATTTCAAAAAGTTCCACATTCATTCATGAATTTCTTAAACATGCTTGGCAAATAGGCATAGAAGAGAACTTTCTTAATTTAATAAAGGATATCTATTGAAAACCTGTAGCAGATATAATAATGAGTAAACTGTAGGAATATTCAGAAACTAGGCAAGAATGCCTAATATCACCATTTCTCTTCAGCACTCTAATAGTGATAATAACCAATGCAAATAGAAAAAGAATAGAAGAGACAAAATTATCCTATTTGTAACCAATATAATTTGTGAATAGCAAGTCCAAGTGAATCTATATAGCATTAGAACTAATAAGCAAGTTGAATATATTTGCTAGATAAAAGTTCAACATGTCAAAAGTTGATAGCAGGGGTCGGATGTGGCTCAACTGGTTGGGCGTCCGTCTCCCATATGGAGGGACCCGGGTTCGATCCCCGGGACCTCCCGGTGAAAAAAAAAAAAAAAAGTTGATAGCATTACTAGGCTCAGTAATAACCAATTGAATATATACTATTAAAGGAAAAAGGTTCCATTCATTGTAGAAACAAGATGATAAGTTAATTGGAAATAAATCTAAAGATATGCAAGACCAGGTTGGGAAAATCATGATAAGAGAAGACCTGAATAAATGGAAATACATACCATTTTATTGGGTAGATAAACTCTATTGCAATGATGCCATTTCCCAAAGTAATCTATAAATCTAGTGCATAAGAAGCTGAAAATAAAGTATATGTGGAAGAAAGAAGGGGCAAAAATAAAACTTTGAGGAAGAACAAATTGAAGGGACTAGTAACCTATCAGATATTAAGATGTATAATGAAACTACTATAAATAAGAGTGTATTATTGGTACAGATATAAACAATTAAATATTGGAACAGAATTAGAGCCTTGAAAAAAAGAATACTCGCTTGTGATTTGTGACAGAGATTATATTACTAATTAGTAGGGAAAGAATGAACTATTTAATAAATGGTACTGCATCAAAATTGGTTGTCTGTATTTTACAAAAAGAAAACTTCCTTAGTTCACAAGATACACAAAAGTTCCTGATGTTTTAAAAATCTAAAAATGGGGAGCAGATGTAGCTCAAGCAGTTGGGTGCCACCTCCCACATGGAAGGTCCCAGGTTCAATTGCCAGTGTCTTCTAAAGATGAGCAGATGCAATGAGCAGATGCAGTGAGCAGGGAGCCGATGTGGCTCAACTAATTGGACACTTGCCTCCCACATGGCAGGTCCTGGGTTTGATTCTTGGTGTCTTCTACGGAAACGAGCGGACACAACAAGCAGAAACAGTGAGCAGATACAGCAAACAGATAGCAAGCAGAAACAACGAGCAGACACAGGGAGCCTTTTTAAGGGTGGGGGGGGTCTAAAAATGAAAAGCAAAACTTTAGAAGTTCAGAAGAAAATATAAGAGAACATATTTATGACTGAAGCAGGGGAATGTTTCTTAAAGAAGACACAGAAGCATAAACCATAAAAGAAGAGGTTAAAAATTTTAAACTCCTGCTCAAGAAAAGTCACCATAAAGTTATAAGATAAGCACAAAAGAATAGACTCGATCCTTACTCCCCATCATGTATTAAAATTAACTAAAAATGAGTCAAAGACCTAAGATAAGAGCTACCACTGTATAACTCATAGGAAAAAACATAGTGCTATATCTTCATGACCTTGGATTTGGCAAAGGATTCTTAGACATGACCCCATAAGCATAAGCAACACAGGGAAAAAAATAGATAATTTGGACTTCTTCAAAATTAAAAAGCATTTGTG
>JAKSZT010054030.1:48615631-48737932 GCA_026826555.1 Tolypeutes matacus
GGACACAACAAGCAGACACAGTGAGCAGATACAGCAAACAGATAGCACATACATACAAATATAATATTAAAAAAATAAAAAGCATTTGTGTTTTAAAGGATACCAACAAGAAATTGAAAAGACAGCCCTAAGATTGGGAGAAAATATTTGCAAATTACTTATCTGAGAAAGATTTAATATCCAGAAAATATAAATAACTTATAAATCAACAGCAAAAAAGACAAACATCCCAATTAAAAAATGGGCAGACAGCTTGGACAGACATTTTCCCAAAGCAGATGTATAAATGGCCAACAAGCACAGCATCATTAGTCATTAGGGAAATGCAAATCAAAACCACAATGAGATAATTCACACCTAGAATGTTTTATTTTAGGATGGCTAGAATAAAAAAAATAAATAAATGCATATATATGTAATAACAAAATAACAAGCCATGGAAAGATGTTGAGAAATGGGAACCTTAGTATTTGTTAGTGGGAATGTAAAATAATGCAGCCACTATGGAAAATAGTTTGGTGATTCCTTGAAAGGTTAAACATAATTAACAATATGACCCAGAAATTTCACTCCTAGTATATACCCCCAAAGAATTGAAAACAGGTACTCAAAAAATACTTGTGCATGAATGTTCATAGCAGCAGTATGTATTCACAATAGCCGAAAAGTAGAAACAACTCAAATGTACAGCAGTGGTTTAATGGATAAACAAAGTGTGGTATATACATACAATGGAATACTATTCAGCCGTAAAAAGGAATGGAGAAAAAATTAGAATTGATAAACTATGGTATGGTCATACAATGGAGTACTACTACTCAGCAACAAAAATCAGTAAATGCTGATACATAGAGTAACATAAATTTATCTCAAAAACATTATAGTGATTGAAAGACTCCTTCCATAAATGAATGAATATTGTATGATTCCATGTGTATGAAGTTCTAAAACAGATAAATTAATCTGTGGTGGAGAGAAAAATAGAACAGTGTTTGCCTTTGGAGGAATAGGGGCAGGAGATGACTTGGTAGGAATATGAGGGTCCAATCCAGGATGATGGTACTTTTCCATATATAGGTTTGGGTTACACAGTTATGTACATTTGCTAAAACCCAGTGAATATACATTAAAAAAAAAAGGAATGAAGAACTGATAGCATTGATGAACCTCAAAAACATATGCTAAATGAAAGAAACCAGACACAAAAGATCACATATTGTATGATTCATTTATATGAAATGCCCAAAATAGACAAATCTATATAGAAAGAAAGTAGGTTAGTGGTTGCCTAGGGCTGGAGTGGAGGTGAGGGTAGGGAAAGAATGATTAGGGAGTGATAGTTAAAGGGTATATGGTTTTTTTGGTCAGGGGGTGATGAAAATGTTCTAAAACTGATTATGATAATAGTTGTACAACCCTGAGAATATATTATAAACATTGAATTGTGTACTTTAAACAGTGAATTGTATGTAAAGTGTCAGTTTAAAGAGAGAAAAGACAGTAAAACAATAGGGTTATGGCCAGAGGCTATTAACACAATTCTCAAAGGATGAAATACAAATGGCCAATAATCAGATGAGTAGATTCTCAGCCTCACTAGGAATCGGGAAATAAAAATAACATTATCATAATCTTTCACATCAGACTGACCGGTTGTAAAATTCTAGTACTGTCAAATTCTAGTACTGGCAATGAAGTGGCCAACTGGGAAAAGTCATTGGTGGTAAGTATGTAAATTGATACAACTTCTTTAAAAAACAACTTCCCCTTCTAGTCTATATGCTTAAAAAAAAACAACTCGCATGCATAGTGCACAAGAAGACACACAAGGATGTTAACTGCAGAATTGCCCATTTATTTCTCAAAAAACTGGAAACAAGCTAAAGGCCTTTCAAAAGAGAATGGATTTTTAAAAGATATTATATATATACACAGTAGAATACTATAGAGTTTACAATGAATTAACTGGAGGGAACTACATAAATCAACATGATAAATCTGAAAACAACTAAGAGTATAAAAGCAAGTTATAGAAGAGTATATATACATTTTAATTACTTCTGTAAAGTTTGAAAGCATGCAAAAGAATGCATCACACTCTTTGTATCGCACAGTTCTATGGTTGTTTCATTTTGTTTTTAAATTTTTAATATGGTAACATACAACATAAAATTTCCCGTTTTAACCATTTTCAAATGGTTAATTCTGTGAAATTAATTACATTCACAATTTTGTGCTACTATCACTACCATCTATTATCAAAACTTTTCCATCACCCCAAACAGAAATTCTTTACTCATTAATGATTAACTCTGCATTCCCCACCTCTGCCCTTCGTGACCTGTACTCTGTGTTTTGTCTCTATCACTTTGCATATTCTACTTCTTTCATATATGTGAAATCATATAATATTTGTCCTTTTGTGTCTGACTTATTTCAGTCACTATGATGTCTTCAAGGTTCATCCATGTTGTAGAATATATCAGAATTTCATTCCTTTTTATGGCTGAATAATATTCCAATAACAACATTCCTGTTATTACTGAAACCTTACTATCCCTGTAAAATCTATAGTAAACTATGATTTTGTATATTATGAATATGTTATATTCTTCCAGAATATTTTAGTTGGGCTGAGAGGTGTAGTTGTTGATTTGGGGAAATGAATTAGAAACCAGCTCAAGGACTCCAGGATGACTTGAAACTTTATATGCCATATTGCATTTCACAAAGACCAGAACTCAGGTTGTCTGATTTCTGATCTGTTATCTTTCCTTAAAAAGTGGTCTGTAAAACAACACTAAGGGTAGCTAAATGATAAACATCTTATCATTTGTTTATTATTCTTTCTTACCTCCTTTAACCACACTCCTCCACTAGATGTCCTCTTCCTATTTCTAGAATTATCCTCCCTGGAAATGAGCTCTTACAAGAATTTAGAGCACCGATTTCTTAATAGTTTTATCCTTGGAATGGGGCACAGGATGGAAGACAGTAGAAGCGCCATTCCTCCTGCTAAAATCAAGACACCTACTCTCTCCTTTTTCCTCAGGAATCATCAAAACCAGTAGATTCTACTCTTTTAGCCCTAGGCATTCAAGTTGTTTAGTCTATTAATGATTGACTATGGTAGATTTTTTTTTTTTTTTGCAATTTGGATTAAATTGTTGTTTAATTGTTTTGTTTTGCAAAACTGTAGCAATGAATTTTAGATGGTAAACTGTTACTTCTGGTGCATAAAATATGAAAGATAATACCAAGAAATAACCAAGAGAAAATATATGTCTGGCACCAATAATTTGATCTTTTTGTTTTTAGTAGTAGGTTATTTATGTTTTACCTTGGAGGAAGATTATTTATGTTTTACTTTCTGTATTTTCTAAGGAACTGGCATTTGATCCATATGAATCGTATGCTCGAGATATTTTACGACCTGGTTTTCATGATCGTTTCCTTAGTCAGTTATCAAAGCCTGGAGCGGCACTTTATTTGCAGGTATAGTAATTTTTAAGTCAAGATATACAGTGTCTGAAAAGTAAACTTGAAAAAAAAATAAACCACTTTGTTTTCTAGTCAATAGGTGAAGGTTTCAAAGAAGCTGTTCAATATGTTTTACCCAGGCTACTTCTAGCCCCTGTTTACCACTGTCTACATTACTTTGAACTTTTAAAGGTAAGAAATCTTCTAATGCTATTTACAAAATATTAAAGTGTGGTGAACTTTTTTTACCAGTTCATTTGTAAATGTGCAGCCATGTACATTTGTATGTATCTATTTTATTTTGACAAGTAAGCAAATGTAAATAAATCTGCAAGAGAATGGCATATTTTCTTTAGTTTTCATAGTGAATTTTAAGCAGTTCTCAAATATTATCATCTTACTTTTTATTTGCATGGCTGTTTCTTTGGAAACATCCTTCATTTATGTACCCACATTTCCCTTTTTGGCACCCCAGCAGATTGAAGAACTCAGATTAGGGACCCAGTATGGGAAGAAGGCCCAAGTACTGAGGAAGGTTAATTCACCTAATTTTCATAGCTCAAGTTCACAACTATGTCTATGTAACTGCTAATCATTACTTTAGAAAGGGTGAAGTATGTATAATCCCAGAAAAAATTCCCTATTTCATCACAGCACTAAACACTGAATTTAAGAAACACTAACTGAAGGGAAAGGGTTTTACTGTTTTTTTTTTTTTTTTTTTCCTTTTTCTCCTTTTATACAATGACATTAAATAAAGAAATGGGGAACTTTAGTCTGTATAATTTGTAGTTCAGTGGTGTAGCTCAAAGTGATTTACATTTAAATATCTAGTGAAGTCTCCTTTGGATTATGGACAATATATCCTATAAAAACAATAAATTAATAAAGATATCCTATTTAATTTTAATTACCCATAAATACAAAATAAAATATGCATTAGTGTACTATATTATTTCTTTCACTTTTAAATGAATGTTTCAGTAAAGAAAACTTCTATTTACTACCATGATTTCGTTATGGAGAATGTATTACTAGAAATCATAAAAATGGTTTGTAGGAGCAGATGATGGTAGTGGACTCTTTATATTGAATCAGTGAAGAAATTTAGTTAAACTAGAGGAACTCTCATCCCTACATTTTCTTTCCATTTTCCCAGGTCTCTTTACATTGTAGTAATTTGGACTTCAGATAAATTTTTCAAATAATAATATTTGATTTAAGAAAGGACTAGAGTATTTAAAGAGTAATATTTAATCACCAGGAAAAAATACAGAGCTCTTAGCTTTGTTCTAGATTGCAGACAGCATACCATTCAGGCATTACCATTGGTAATGTAAGATGTTTATTTTAAGAAGATAATCAAGAAGACACATTTAATGTATAAAATCATTCTTCATTTTGACAAACCATAGTCAAAATGAGACCTTTGCAAACAGGTTTCTTATGTAGAATCTTTCTTTGTAATGGTAGTTCCAATAATGGGATTTTTACCTGAACCTGATGAAATTCTGAAGAATTTAAAGGTTACCTGAAACCTCAAAGCAATTATTAATTTATACATAAGAACAAGAAGTTTTGATGAAGGTTCAGAAGGCTGTAAAACCCAATCTTAAAATTAAAAGAAATAATTAATTTCTCTTAATAATGCAAGAGAAATTAATTATTGTCCCATATACAGGCAATTAAAATTTTTTAAATTGTCATTTGTGGCCATGGAATTTTTAATTTATAAGTGCATCATTCAGTGGTTTCAAAGATTTCTTCAGGTTTAAATATGTATATCCCTAGTTGATATTACTGCCTAAGTTACATCACAAAATTAGCAGTATATTAGGCAAGAAACTTTGCTTAATTAA
This sequence comes from Tolypeutes matacus, assembly GCA_026826555.1. Taxonomy (NCBI): domain Eukaryota; kingdom Metazoa; phylum Chordata; class Mammalia; order Cingulata; family Chlamyphoridae; genus Tolypeutes; species Tolypeutes matacus. The sequence goes on from JAKSZT010054030.1 coordinate 48,620,971, forward strand.
TCCCACAGAGACTATGATCACGCCCTTTTTACTCTGAATTCTCTCAGTATTAATATACTATTTGTACTTACCTTTAACTTTTATGTATTGGTATCTTAATTTAATACTTTCCTTGAGCAGTATTTTCTAGGTGTATTCCATGGAACGCCAGTCCCATGAGATACTCTAAATTGCCTAGAAATTTTCAGTGTGTATTAGACTATTAAAGACTTTGCAAACTTGTGCAATAAAGCAATCTAACTGTTTTCCAGGATTTCCCAAATTAATTAGATCATGGAGCTCTTTTAAAATGTAATGCATTTTATGGCAGTTATTTTGGGAAGCTATCGTATCAAATTATTCTTCCAGCAAATGCACACTGAGAGACACTGAGAGACTCTCTACTTCTTAAGAGTCTAAGATTTTTTTCCAGCTACATGATTCTGCATATGAAATTTTTTTTAACAAATCAATTTTATTGATATATAGTAATAAAGCATACAATTTATCCAAAGTGTACAATCAGTGGTATTTGGTATAATCACATAGCTGTGCATTCATCAGTTCAATCATTATTAGAGATTTTTTTCCCAGCTACATCACTCTGCATATGAAATTTTTTGTGACTTCTGGGTATATCCAGTATCCCAGGTGCCAGTCTGGACTTGGTGATTCTAAACTAGGCAGTGAGGAGGCAGCAAAACCCAAAGATATCAGTGACAATTAGAAACTAGATATAATTTGTCTATAGCTTTCAAAAGCTTACTAGACAAAGTAGGAGTCTGATGTTTCTTCTCCAGTTGTAGCTTGGTAACCCACTAGCTGAGTGGCCTGCAATAGGTAACAAAAAGGTTAAAAAAAAAAAAACTTTATCTGTGAAATGCTTATCTCACTGGGCTGTTTTATGAACCAAGATAATTATGTGAAAGTACTTCTTATGTAGTAAAGAATATAAATACTAAGTATTGTCATCAATGGAGAGTTTTCTTCTGGATATTTCTACCTCAGCTTCCTGCAGAAATCTTAAACTAACATTTTATTACCTTCCATCTGCCCAAATCAGTACTTTTTCCTATATTCCATATATTTGTTGATCCATTCAGATCCCCTCACCAGAAGCCTGAGCCATCCTTTATTGTTCTCTCTCTTATTACCAGATCTTCATGATTTTACTCCAGAAATATCTCTGAACTCCAGCCTATTCTCTCCATTTCTACTGACACTGTCTCAGCATTTCTTGCCTGAACTACTGTAACAGCTTCCTCTGTGGCTTCTGTACCTCCAGGAACTCCCAATTTGAAAACTGCATTGGTTCCCTATCACCTGTAACACACAGTAAATTCTTTAGGGTCACCACAGCTATCTGTACAGCCTCAGTCATCTCTTAATACTTGTTCCTACCCACCTTATGCTTTAGCCATAAAGAAATTTTTAGAAGCCCTGGACATGCCAAATCTGTTTAAAATTACATTCCTGTGCATGTTCTTTTTTTTTTTTTTTCCCCATTTATCTAGAATTTGTCTTCTACCTCTGCCTTTCCCTTTTATCTGGAAAGTATCTCATATTTTAAAAATAAGAATAACTCTTAAGTTTTATATAATTATATTTATTTTGGAAACTTTTCTGTAACTTAAGACATTATTTAGGTATAATGCTTTAAACTTCATAAATTCAGAAAATAAATGTTTAGCTATTAATAATATAAGGTGTTGATACTACTGAAATGAAAATAATATCCTTTCTTTTAGCAAGTTGAAGTTAGCAGTCAAGTGTTTGGACCCTTTAATTTTCATATGAAAGTTCATTTTTATGAGTTAAAAAAAATCTCTTCCTTTGTGCCCTTTTGAAAGCCACATTTCTCCAGTAATGTGATTTTCTATGTGAAGCTTAATTTGCCTTATTTAAACAAGTTTTAGAGTTGTTTCTTGGGTCTAAGTAAATATATTGACCAATATTTTAAAGGTTAGCAAATCAGTACAATGTTCAGTAAAAATGTTAACATCATATGTCTAAGGAACAAAAAAAAATTATCTCCCCAGAGTATACCCCAGATAAGCATTAGGAAAAAATAAGCCAAAATTATTTTGAACTAATTAATTCCATAGAGAATTATCTATTCTCTTTGTAGTTTACTGGGTCTATGTAACCTAGGATAAAGTAAGTTTCCTTTGATTTTAACAGGTTCAAATCTATATTTTTATTGGTTAATTACTTTCTGGTATACTATAAAAGATGTATTATAAAATTATTATATTCATTTTTATTTCTGTGATTTTGTGGTTTTCTTAAACCTATATCTTTTGCAATATGCCAATTAAATTATTTCATCTTGATCTTAGATTTTTAAATTTTAGTTTTAGTTCCACAAAAATCTAGTGAAAAGCTAACAACCATAGATTTTTCAAACAGATGAATTATAGACAAGTAAAAACTCTTACAAATATAAAATTACTGTCTTCCTCATCTGAATAAGACTAGATTTGTGTAATTTGGATTGGGCTTATCTAGTATGCTTTCTCTTAAATGAAAAAATAATAGAAAACTTAACACTTGAAATCTCTATCTCTTTCTTGGGTTTCATTAATAAAAGAAAGTACAAGGTTAGCAAAATAATTGAGAGAAAAATATGCCCAGCTCTAATTTTAACATTAAAGACCAATAAAGCACAAGTATTGTAGTTGACATTAATTTATTATAACATTGTGATGTTTATCTTGATCACAAGCTTTATTTTAGAGAGTAAAAAAGCAAAAGACTTTGTATTAATCTCAATTTTCATGTGGTTGAACTCTTGTATATTAAAATTTAACATTAATTTTATGTACTAAACTGGCTTGAAGAATAGTCTTTAACTTTTTCCCCTGGATTAAAAAAAAAAAAATTTATAGCAACTCAGAGATTTAAAACATTGCAGACCTACATGCTTGAGTACAAGAATTGTGGAAAAAGGGTTTCTTTCATGTTCTTCTTCTGGTTTATTTTAACTGCTGTGTGCTTCAGATCATACTGCCCATGAATTAGAAAGTTTATAATAACTGATGTCTTAAAACCAGTGATAAAAGGAAAAGATATTTAGAAAACAGACTTTCCCCCTTATTATCATAAAAATAAGCCCAGCAGAAATTCTGTCTAGCTTCCATTCCCTTAAATGAGCTTTCTAAATTTAGGAATTTTTGTCCAGAAACGATGAGGTTAAAGCAATGAGTGAAAATGGTATCTGTATCAATCCTCTGACCATAGATGTTGACTGTCTAAAGTTAAACATAGTGTACTACAGGAACCATTGTAAATAAATAACTGATTATTGTATTACTTTAATTTTTAAAAATTATTCAAGAAGTAGGTTTACAGGAAAATCATGCAGAAAATAGAGTTCCCATTATTATATTAGAATAATAATAAATTAGAATGTTATAATTAAATTAATTATAGACCATAATTATAATTATATATAATATTACTTATAGTCCATAGTTTACTTTAGGGCTTACTGTTTGTGTTATATAGTCCTATGGCTTTTTTTTTTTTTTTTTTAATTTTTATTCTAGTAACATAAATACAACCTCAAATTTCCCCTTTTAACCACGTTCAAATATACAACTTAGTGGTGTCAATTGTATTCATAATGTTATGCTCCCATCACCACCACCCATTACCAAATCTGTATTCTAGTTTATGACTCTATAAATTTGCTTATTCTAATTATTTCATATCAGTGAGGTCATACAGTATTTGTCCTTTGTCTGGCTTATTTCACTTACCATGATGCCTTCAAGGTTCATTCATGTTGTCACATGTTTTATTATTATTATTATTATTATTTTTTTTTTTTTTTTTTTTTTTAAGATTTTATTTATTTATTCATTTATCCCCCCCTTGCTGCTTGTGCTCGCTGGGTCAGCCAACCACGCCGTGCGGGCGGGCCTGCCCCCACCAGGAGGCCGTGGGAACCGAACCCGGGGCCCCCCATATGGCAAACGGGAGCCCCATCGATTGAGCCACAGCCGCTTCCCTGTCACATGTATTAGAACTTCATTCCTTTTTACAGCTGAATAATATTCGATTCTATGTATATCCCACATTTTGGTTATCCATTCATCTGCTGGTGGACACATGGGTTGCTTCTACCTTTTGGCAATTGTGAATAATGCTGCTATGAGCTTCAGGGTGAGAATATCTGTTTTTGAGTCCCTGCATTTATTTCTTATGTGTATATACCTAAAAGTGGGATTGCTGAGTCCTTAGGTAATTTTATACTCAACTTTCTAAGGAACCGCCAAACTGTTTTCCACAGCAGCTGCACCATTTTACATTCCCACCAACAATGAAAAAAGGTTCCTGTTTCTCCACATCTTCTCTGTATGAGTTAGGGTTCTCTAGCGAAGCAGAACCAAAAGTAGAGATCTGGAAGTTATATGAGATTTTATAAAATTGTCTCACATGACTGAGGGGGGGGATACACAAGTCCAAATTCCATAGGGTAGGCTGCAAGTTAGGGACTCCAATGAAGATCTTTGATGAGTTTTCCAGGAGACACTGGCTCTCTGATGTAGAGATGGGAATTCTCTCTGAGTGCTGAAATCACTTCTCTTTTTAAGGCCTTCAGATGATTGGATGAGACGTCACTCATTGTTGATGGCAGTCTCCTTAGTTGATTGTAGATGTAATCAGCGATGTATGCAATCAGCTCATGATGTTTAAAGTCCATGAAATGCCCTTGTATTACAGTTGTCCGGTGCTTGCTTGACCAAACAACTGGGCACCATTACCTGGCTGAGTTGACACATTAGCCTAACTATCACAGTCCACCCCTTGTCAATGTAGCAGCCATATACATCATCTTAAACCATACTTAATCTCTAAATAAAAACAATACCAGACATAATTTTTCCTGCCTAACAGTACTCAACAGTTCTGTGTACAACCAGAAATGCAATAAATCACTCGAGAATAAGGTGCAAGTCCTTGGGTAATATTCGCTCTTAAACTTCACATCCTTAAATACTACAACATGAGACTGATACAGCTTTTACATCATATGATAAGGGGAAAAGATAGGGAAGAAAATAAAGATATTCCTTTTATGTACAAATACAAACATACTCAAAACAAGGAAGAAATATTCATGACCATTACAGTCCTCATTTTTTTAACTGGTCATCTGGTCAAAGTTCATATTTATCACTTCCCTTCTTCATCTACCCATTCCATGTTCCCTTTTCCCTCAACAAGCACCTCAGCTGGCCATGATTCTTTGCCTGGTGCGGTGACCTTCATTCCTGAAGATTCTGGGCCATTGTTAGTCCTCTCTGGATTGACTTATTGCAGTTTTCCATTGACTTTATTTTTTTTTTTTTTTATTTTTTTTTATTTTTTTAAAGATTTTATTTATTTATTCATTTATCCCCCCCTTGCTGCTTGTGCTCGCTGGGTCAGCTAACCACGCCGTGCGGGCGGGCTTGCCTTCACCAGGAGGCCCCGGGAACCGAACCCGGGGCCTCCCATATGGTAAACGGGAGCCCTACTGATTGAGCCACAGCCGCTTCCCTCCATTGACTTTAATCACAGGGCTTGGTAGTACTAAGAGACGCCCGCCCTAGAGGATCTTCTGTATTCCAGGTAAACTCTTTACCTCCATTGTGTAGGTGTAGTCCTCTTTCCCCTTAATAGTCAGGATCAAACACCCCAGCCTGTACAGTAATTCCCTTCCTTGCCTGTTGATTCAGAGGCAGAAGGAGCCCAAAGTGGCCAGGTGGCTGTCTTAACTTCCAGTTCAGTGGAATCATTGTTGTGTTCCTTGGGGGCAGCACTCCTCCTTTTAGAACTAAGACCTGTAGACAGCAGAGCTTAAGGTTGCAGGGACAGGAAGCAAAAATTTTTCTAGTTGATCACTAGGGGTATTAGTGAGTGGTACCATTTCCATTTCCACCCCTTGATTCCTGGACCCATGAATCCTGGAGAAAGAGCACCATAGAGTGGACTCTGATTTACAGCATACACGGCCTCCTGGAGAATATTGCCCCAGCCCTACAAGGTATTGCCACCTAGTTGGTGCCATAATTGAGTCTTTAAAAGGCCATTCCACCATTCTGTCAATCCATTTGCTTCAGGATGATGGGGAACATGGTAAGACCAGTGAATTCCATGAGCACGTGCCCATTCCTGCACATCATTTGCTGTGAAGTGGGTTCCTTTATCAGAAGCAGTGCTGTGTGGAATGCCATGGTGGTTGATAAGACTCTCGGTAAGTCCATAGACTTCTTTTGGAAGAAGCATTGCATGCAGGGAAGGCAAACCCATTTCCAGAGTGTGTGTCTGTTCCAGTTAGAACAAATCACTGCCCCTTCCATGATGGAAGTGGTCCAGTGCAATCAACCTGCCACCAGGTAGCAGGCTGGTCACCTCGGGGAATGGTACCATATCAGGGGCTGAATGTAAGTCTCTGCTGCTGGCAGATTGGGCACTCATTAGTGGCTATAGCCAAGTTGGCTTTGGTGAGGGGAAGTCCATGTTGCTGAGCCCATGTCTAACGTCTATCCCTATCACCATGGCCACTTTGTTCATGAGCTCATTGGACAATGACAGGCGTGACTGGGAAAAGAGTTTGAGTGCTAGCCACAGAGAGTTATCCACTTGATTATTAAAATCTTCCTATGCTGAAGTTACCCTCTGGTGAGCATTCAGGTGGGACCTAAATATTATCATGTTTTTTTGCCCATTCAGAGAGGTCCATCCACATACCTCTTCCCCAGACCTCTTTACCAATTTTCCAATCATGTTCCTTCCAAGTCCTTGACCATACAGCCAAACCATTGGTAACAGCCCATAAATCAGTATGCAACTGCACCTCCAGCCAGTTCTTCCAAGCAAAATGAACAACCAGGTTCACTGCTCAAAGATCTGCCTAGTGGGAGGATTTCCCCTCACTACTGTCCTTCAGGGTCATCTCAGAAAGGGATTGCAGTGCTACAGCTGTCTACTTTCCATGGTTCCTGCATATCATGCAGAATAATCTGTAAACCAGGCTCAAGTTTTCACTTCCTCAGTCAACTGATTGGAAGGAACTCCCCAAGAGACTATAGCTGTGGGCTGGGAAAGAGAAGGTAATATGGTAGGAGTGGTGGCCATGGGCATGTAGGCCACTTCCTCATGTAACTTACTTATGCCTTCAGGACCTGCTTGAGCCCTATCTCGTATATATCACTTCCACTCTAAGATAGAGTGCTGCCTGTGCACACCCAACTTTACGGTTTGGAGGATCAGACAATACCCAGCTCATGATAGGCAACTCAGGTCTCATGGTAACTTCATGGCCCAAGATTAAGCATTCATTCTCTACTAAGGCCCAGTAGCAGACCAAAAGCTGTTTCTCAAAAAGGAGAATAATTATCTGTAGAGGATGACAGGGCTTTGCTCCCAAATCCTAAGGGTCTGTGTTGTGATTTTCCTATAGGGGCCTACATCTCTATTTGCCACTGATATTTCCAGCACTATTGGATCTGCTGGGTCATATGGCCCAAGTAACAGTGCAGCTTGCATAACAGCCTGGACCTGTCACAGAGCCTTGTCTTGTGTGGGTCCCCACTCAAAGCTATCAGCTTTTCTGGTCACTCAGTAATTGGGCTGGAGTAGTACACCCAAGTGAGGAACATGTTGTCTCCAAAATCTGAAGAGGCCAACTAAGTGTTGTCCTTCTTTTTTGGTTGTAGGAGGGGCCAGATGCAACAGCCCTTTCACTTTAGAAGGGATATTTCAACATGCCCTACACCATTGGACGCCTAGAAATTTCACTGAGGTGAAAACCCCTTGTATTTTTGTTGGATTTATCTTCCATCCTCTCTCATGCAACTGCCTTACCAATAAGTCTGGAGTAGTTGCTACTTCTTGCTCACTAGGTCCAGTCAGTATGATATCAATATGATGGACCAGTGTGATATCTTGTGGGAGGGAGAGAGATCAAGGTCCCTGTGGACAATATTATGACATAGGGCTTGAGAGTTGATATACCCTTGAGGTAGGACATTGAAGGCTGGCCTTGCCAACTGAAAACAGACTGTTTCTGGTGGTCCTTATTAACAGCAATTGAGAAAAAAGCATTTGCCTGATCAATAGCTGCATACCAGGTCCCTGAGGATGTGTTGATTGCTCAAGCAATGATACCACATCTGGGAGAGTAGCTGCAATTGGAGTCACCACCTGGTTAAGTTTACAATAATTCACTGTCATCCTCCAAGAACCATCTATTTTCTGCAAAGGCCAAATAAGAGAGTTGAATGGTAGTGTGTTGGGAATCATCACCCCTGCATCCTTCAAATCCTTAATGGTGGCACTGATCTCTGCAAACCCTTCAAGAATCTGGTATTGCTTTTTTTTTTTTTTTTTTTTTTTTAAGGATTTATTTGTTTATTTACTTTCACCCATTTTTTCCCCACCCCCCATTTTTGCTGTTTCTGTATCCATTTGCTGGGCAACTATCTGTGTCCGTTTCCTACCCTCTCTTCTCATCCTTCTCCTCCTATCTTCACTGGGATTCGATCCTCGGAACATCTGATGTGGGAGAGAGGTGTCCTACAGCCTGCGCCACCTTAGTTCCTGTTTTTTGGTGTGTCTTGTCTTGGCTCTCCCTTGTGTCACTCTACTGTTAGGTTATCATCTTGCTGTGTGGCTCATGGGGCCTGACGGCTCACCCGCTCGCGGGGTCTTGCGAAGCACCCACGCACCGGGCCTGGTGGCCCACGTGCCTTCTATATTTTTCTTTATTTAATTTTTACCAGGAGGTCCCGGGGATCGAACCCAGGTCCCTCCATATGGGAGATGGATGCCCAACCACCTGAGCCACATCTGTCCCCCTGGTATTGCTTTTGAATTACTATTTTAGTACATAGGGGCAGTTCTAGTGGCTTCCACTTGGCCTTTCCTACCATATTAGCCCTCATTCCACAAGTCAGGGTACCAATGTGGGGATTCTGTCAGTTGTATGTCTATTCCAATTATGCATTCTGGAACTGGGGGAATAACCACAGAATGGGTGTGGGGACTCACTGGACCCACTGTGAGACAGACCTAAGCTAAAACTTCATTGATCACCTGACCACCATAAGCCCCTACTCTAGTGGACCACAGTGACGTTTTGGTCTCCTGGAATTAATGGCACTTCTGAGCCAGTGTCTAATAATCCCAAAAATGTCTGATCCTTTTCTTTTCCCCAATGCACAGTTACACTGGTAAAAGGAGAAAGCTGGGAGGAAGATAAACAGTATAAATTTTTGGCAGTGTAACAGGATCCTTACCCAAGGGAATCCAACCTTGCCCTCCTTCGTGGGGCTGTGGGGCTGTAAACTGTCTCAAGTTTGGGAATTGATTAAGGGGTCATGACTCTCTGTTTCTGTAATTTAAGTTAGGGTTTTGTTCACTCAGCTTAGAACTCTTCTGCTTATACAGAACAAGAAGGAATTTAGTAGACTGCTTGTTACTTCTAGGTACCCGATGATCTATTAGCCAGCGCCATGTGTCTTTGTGACTCAGACTATTTTTTTCCTGCTTTGCTTCTGCTTTTCATTGTGGTAGCCATGCTGACCTTGTTTTTGGCGATTAAGTGCTACCACTGGGCTTCTGCTGGCCCAGGATCCAGTCATCCCCATAATGTTTAAGGATCCTAGGTCCATGGCAGCACTTCCCACAGTGATATCCGACCTCCAGAAAAGAGCAACCACAGAGATCCTCAGGGAAGATGGAGTTAGTCTCACAAGATTATTCCTCACAGTCCTGGTGAAAGGTGTGTTCTCTGGATATTCCTGGGTGTGTGGGCAGGTCTTAGATGGTAAATCCCATTATAACATTCCAGTCTCTCTAAGCCTTTGGATCCCATCATCTACAGTATACCAGGGCAATTCTAGCTTCTCTACCTCAGGCAGTGTCGGGCATCTTTTGGTCCATGTTTCAGCCAGCCACCCAAACAAACTGTTAGAGCCCTTTCTAACCCTTTAAGCTACAACATTGAATCCAGAATCTCTGCTTAGTGGGCCCATATCAATAAATTCAGCCTGATCCAACTTTATATTCCTTCCACCATTATCCCATACCCTTAATATCCATTCCCACACATATCCCCCTGATTTCTGTCTATATAAATTGGAAAGACTATGCTGTTCTTTTAGAGTATAGCATACTTCCTTATGGGTCACTATACCTTCGGGGGCTTGTTGTGACTGTAGTAATAGGTCTGGAAAAAAAGAGGGGTGATGAGGGTGGGTAAGGAGAAACATTAGAAATGTCTTGCAAGCCAGTTACCTCAGGGCATTCCATTGCAGTTTCATCTGATGAGACAAGATTTATCTCTTCAGGTGGAGATTGAATGGCAGACTACTCAGGGCAGGGTGGAGGTTGGGTGGTCCTCTCAGGGCAGGGAGGAGGTCTGGACTCCTTGGGGCAGGTTGGAGGTTGGGTGGTGCAGGCTTGACATAGGGTGGTTGTCTTCTCAGGACAGTAGATCTTGTCTTCTCAAGAACCACTCCTGGTATCAAACTCTATTAGGGTTCCCTAGGGAAATGGAACTGACAGGAGATATCTGTAACTTGTATGAGATTGTATAAAATTGTCTCAAGTAACTGTGGGGTGCACAAGTCAAAATTCCTTAGGGTAGCCTGCAGGCCAGGGACTCCGATGAAGGTCCTCCATGAGTTCACCAGGAAACACTGGCTACTTGAAATAGAGATGGAAATTCTCTCTCTGAATGCTGAAATCACTTCAAGGCCTTCAACTGACTAGTTGAGACGTCACTCATTGCTGATGGCAATCTTCTCAGTTGATTGTAGATGTAATCAGCCATATATGTTATCAACTCACTGATTATTAAAGTCCATGAAATGCCCCTGTATTAACAGTTAACCCAGTGCTTGCTTGACCAAACAATTGAGTACCATTACATGGCTGAGTTGACACATTAGTCTAACCATCACACTGTCCAACACTTATTTTCCAATTTTTTGTATTGCTCTATTTTTAAAATTTTTAAATCAGTTAAACTGTTGTGAAGGTCATTTATAGTTGGCAATTTTCTCTCTGATAAGAACAAAGAGATGGTTACACAAGGTGTTTTATTTTTGTTAATGAGAAACTTATGTTTTTTAGGGTTGATTTTTTGTTTTAAAGTTCTAGGGTCTTCCATCTTTCATGCTTTTATATTATACTTCATTTTCTGCCAGTTTTCACCCTTTCTTCTCTTTTGGGACTCTAACAACATGTATATTGGACTACTTTAGTTTGTTCCACAGTTCTCTTGAGACTGTTCATTTTTCTTAAACCTTTTTTTCACTTTGTTCTTTAGATTGGTAATTTCTATTGATCTATCTTCACATTTACTAATTATTTCTGCACCTATCTAATGCATTTTTCATTTTAGTTATTATACTTATCCAGTCTATATTTTCCCTTTAAATTTTGTTTTATGGTTTCTAGAGGTTCTCTGTCCAATAAATAAAACCATTTTTTCTTTTAATTTTTTGAACATAATTGTAAAATTACTCAAAACAGCTTTATCGAGATATAATTTACATGCTATAGTGTTCTCTGTTAAAGTGCACTTTTTTTAACATTTAGCTCCTCCCAAATCATTTACTCATGAAGTTGATCTAGACAAAGCTGTGATTCCAGCTTTCAGGTAAAGAACCCATCACACCAAAGTTTGATTATTGTAGAATGAAAGAAAATCAAGAATTTATACTGGTCTCATTGGGATTAAAGGGATTCAGTGAAGAGAAGGGTACAAAAAGAGAAAGGGGGAAACTTTTTTTATTTTTTATTTTAAAGGAAACTTTAGATTACATAAATGTTACATTAAAATTACAGGGGGTTCCCACATGCCTCTGTACTCCTCCCACACTTTCCCACATTAACAACATCCTTCATTAGTGTGGTACATTTGTTACAATTGATAAACACGTACTGAAGCACTGCCACTAACCGTAGATTATAGTTTACATTATAGTTTAAACTCTGTCCCACGCAATTTTTCAAGTTATGACGAAATATATCATGGCCTGTATCCATCATTGCAGTGTCATGCAGGACAATTCCAATGTCCTGAATATGCCCCCGTATTACCTCTATTTTCCCTCTCCCACCCCTCAGAACCTCAGGTGGCCACTGCCTCCACATCAATGACAAAAGTTTTTACAATGCTAGAATAACAATAAGTCTATAGTAGAATAATAAGTCTACTTTAGTCCATTGTTCACTCCCCAGTCTTGAGGATTTGGGGCTGGTGATGCCCGCTTTGCATCTAATTGAGAGGGGGCTTACATCCCATGGGGCAGATGGATGGAACTATCTTGCTTGCAGTTGCAGACTCTCTCTGTTCCTTGGGGTAGGTGTTATCCATCATCATCTCCTTGTGTAGAAAGGAGGGAATTAAGGCTGTTTTGTCCATCTGTTGAACATCTCTGCCTGGTAATTGTGTAATCACCTCAAAACTTTCTTCAAAGTTTGAACTTACCTTTTCCAGCAAAACTACTCTTCCTGTGCTCATTCTCTCAGTGAGAGTTCCATCATCCATCTGGTTGCCCAGGATATAAACCTGAAATTCCTCAACTCTTCCCTCTCTCTCCTTTCCACACTGCTCCCAATTATTTACCAAATCCTTTTGATTCTACATCCTGTATATTTTTTTAATTCATCATCTTTTAATTTCCTCTCAAGACCCTGTGAGAGGCATGATCATCTCATTTTGATTATGACAAGTCTCCCTTTAGTCTTATGTTTCCCATACTCCCCTATCACCTGCTTTTCACAATATAACCAAAGGCATCTATTTAAAATGCAAATTTGATCATCTTAGTCACCTTTGCCAGGTTAGTGTCCAAATTCTTAATAAGGCTTACAAGACCATTCATGATCTGCCACCTACTTACTTCTCCATCATCTTGACTCATCATCATCTCTCTTACCGCCTTTCCCCTCTTCAACCCTACAAGGTTATACCCTTTAGCCAGTTTCTCTGAGTCCTGGTTCTAAAAGTCTTAGAATGTTCACACATGCTATTCCCTCTGCCTAGTAGACTCTTGTACCTCTGTTTTACCTGGCTAGCCCATTCTTATCCTTCAAGTCTTATGTTCATTTCCTTCTGAAAGCCTTTCCTGCCACTCCTTCCCTTTATTAGCTTAGGAACTCTTGCTATGTACTTCCAAAGTACTCTATATATTTTTCCTGCACTAGTAATTGCCACTTTGGCATGGATTATCTGTCTTCTCTTAAAGAGTCTAAGCTATGTATCAGTAGGCACCAAGTTTGGCTTGCTCACCACTATGTTTTCTGTGCTTACAAATAATAAATGATTAAATATTAATTAAATATTGTTAACTTACTCAATTTTGGTTGAGACTTTACTGGCATCTGCTAGAAACCCTCCCTTTTGAGATCTTTTTGTCATTCAGCTTCTGTTGATATTGTTTCTAAAAGTATGCAAAACACACCATTATCTCAATAAAAGTTGTTACTCTCCTCAAAAACCTTTAAGAATTTTGCATTTATTCCCTAATAGTGAATTATAAGTCATTATAACATATTTTAAGATTCATCTTTGTATTTCTAACCATTGGGAAAGTTAATAAAGAAATTGTTTTATTTAAATTACAATTATGAAAGAATATGCTATTTATGCCATGTAATATATACTACCTTAGTAATCATCATCTGTTCACTTGTCTTGGATAGGTTGGGTGTCAAAGGGTTTAGGTTGGGTGTCAAAAAATCAAATTTTGTTAATGTCATTAACATAATTTACTGGCTGAAAATTTGTGTATTGCAAAATAACTATGTGCATACATGAAATCACTTTAACTCAGTGTGTTTTGGGGGTTAAAGAGTAGAGTTGGTTATGAAAATTTTTCCTGACTTTCAGATCTCATTTTAGCTTAAGTGTTTTATCCTATTCTTCACCCATACCTTTTAGGTATGCTGTTGCCATTACAGAATAGTTAATTTATTTTAGTATGATTGTCTTCCTTTTTCTCTGCCTTTAATGGAATGTTTGATGACATGACAAAGAGTCAGGATGCAGACGACTTGCATTACTCAACAGTTAATTAGTCCTGGACTAATTTGGATAATATTCCATGTCCTGAAAGGACACTAGTAGACCAAATTTACTCTTTGTGTATTTTCCATGTTGTGATTTGCTATAGTGTCTTATCAAATAGTATACAAGTAACCATTCCAAAATCAAAATGTGATTCTGATCTTTCCTTATATTAGCACATTTTGTAATGAGTTCTTTATATGTATATAGTATTAATATACATACGTTCTTTATTTTTATATCCCAAATCTTAGACAATTATAATGTATATTTCTTGATTGTATATTTTGTCATCCTTGTGCATTGCAGTTTGCTTGTTTGGATGGAATAGGTTTTACTTAGTTAATATTTTCTAAGTAGGTTTTTCAAAGTCACTTCAGTTATTTGGGTAGTATAGTGAAAAGGTCATTGGATTAGAGTCAGGAATCCTGAGTTCTGATCTTGCCTGCTTCTGCCATCAACTAGATGGTAGTTCCTTCATTTTATATAAACCTCATGTTGGAGAAAATTAATTTCTAGAAATAAAATCATATGAATTCAGGTTTAATAAACAAAGGGAAATCTATATGTTTATGAATGAATTGAACTCATGTAAAATGCATTGGGTACACTTTCTTTTTTATGTCTAAATCAATTTTGGGTTTTATTCTTATGAATGCCACTGAATATCCTTTTCCTTTCACAGATCCTTAAGTTTAGTCCCATTTATCTCCCAAGGTTTCCTTTGGACATGTAGCACAGTATTGACTACTTTCCCTTTTACTTATTTCCAAAGCACCAAAAAAGTAGCCACGGTAAAAGTGGTTCCTATCTTGTGAAAAGAAAGATTTTATCATCTCTATAGAGCACATGAGGTTTCATTGTGCTTTAGAATTTGATTCCCTAGATGAGTTTAAATAAAATCTTATATATGGCAATATCACCTCAGAATTTAGTAATTTAACTATTTAAACTGCATTTGTAAAATTAAAGTTTTGATATTGCTTAATGTTATTAAATAGGCACCCATGAAAAGCATGGTATTAAATATTACTTTGGTAATAAGAGGATGCTGTTTTGTGAAGTCTTACACACTAATTGCCACTGCTTTTTTTCTGTAGCAACAGTAAGCCACCCCTTTGATAGTTGTTAGCTTGAATTATTCTGCACTAATGCCCAGTTTAAATCAGCTATATTACATAAAAGAGCAAAGAGAAGAAAAATTTTTCATAAACAAATGCTTATATAGGAATTGAAATTTATTTTTAAATGCTTGCCTAATGCTATGAAGGTAAAAATCACATTTTAAAATTATTTCATCAGGAAGGCTTTATGAGTTTTGAAATATACTTTGAGTTTGTGGTTTTAAAATGTATTAACAATATTTTTGAGATACTAGAATATTCTGTATTTGTAATACAATAGTTAAGTGGCAAAAAGTGATTCAGAAACAGAAACTTTTTTTTAGAATAGAAAATTCAATACATATCTAAATGGATTTGTTACCTTTATAGTTCTTTTTATGTGTTAGAATTAAATGTTTTGTATGACTTTAGGTATATTTGCCTGGATTTAATACTTTTTAAAATATAAAAGGGCAAAATATCAAGGGCTCAATAATACTCTGCTACCTATTAGTGTCAGCTCTTCAAAACTAAAAAAATTGCTTTGGATCGTATTGGTTTGAATATCTCTGTACTTTACTTTTGATGTTTAAATTCTGAAACAGCTCAATTAAATATCACTCTTCAGTGTTCTATTAAGAGTTTTGTGCCCTTGTATATTGCTTTCAGTGTTGAATTATCTGCTACTTTTGGGAAAAAAAGGTAGATGGTGACATGTAAATTTTTTCCAAAATTCTGCCATTTGACAGGTGAATAGTTTAGAATGATAGGGATGGAAGGTACTTTGAGAGATTACTCAGAATCCAGCCTTTAGCCTACCAGTAATATCAGTTAAATAAAACCCTAGTTTGCTTTATGACCACCTGACCATTGGCTTTCTTTAATGTAGCTGGCCATAGTAAAGAGTAATACTATGAGTAGAAGGTATTTCTCTTTTTTAGGATGTGTATTGGAAGAGTTATCTTTTCTTTTTCTTCTTTTTCTTTTCTTCCTTTTTTATGTCGGGAATTATTATAAGTAGATTTTTCTTAACACAGTTGAGGCTGACTATTCTGGAAACATGCAGATTATGCTTCTAGTAGAAAGTATGGTGAATTTTTAATAATGAATATAAGAAATTATGATAATGAAAGTTGAGCATTAAATAGACATTACAATATGGTATTTAATACTTCTGGAATATTTGAACATTAAATATTTTAAGTAAATTATTTTTATAGAAATGTTTTGGGGCGTTAAGTGAGGACTCTGTTTATTTTCCAGGCCATTGGTAGAAAATTTGATAAGTATTTATCAATATTTATATTGATTAAAAAAAAGAACTAATTTTTATCAATTAAAGCAGAAAGGAATGTGTTTTCAATCTTTAAGGAATACCTCAACATAATATCCTTAGTGTACTAATGAATAACAAAGCTCATTGAAAACTAAATGTCTTTGTAAATTACTTTGATATTTTGTGATTTTGTTTCTCAAGTCTTTTCCTTTATGGTAGAAGGTAGGTGTTCTTAAATGGTTGCATGAAAGCTCTGTTGATAAAAGTTTTATTTCCTAACTTTTACTTTTGTGTAGTCAGTAGCAGGTTTTGGTTCCTGAATTATTTTCACTCTGTAATCACTCATACTTCAGTTAATTGCTTGCTTGAATCTCAGCCAACTTATTGTATTGATAATTTATAATTAACTTTTGATGTCTCCTCAACTCCTTAACTCCTTGTTAAGTAGAGTTTAAGTAGTATATTTGCCACTAATAGAAAATGTACTTGAGCTTCATAAATATGTATGTACTTGACTTTACTCAAAATTTTAGCATGTGGACACTTAAGTTCTTCATTATGCTTTCAAAATGCTTTGATTCTTAAACAGGCAAGGCAAGCTTTTATAAGCCTTATTTAACAGAAGGGAAAAATGTGGCTTGGAAGTCAAGTAACTTGCCTTAACATGACACAGAAGTAGAGTCAAAATTTGATCCTACATTTTATATCTTCAAGTTCCTTTCCACTACATTACATTCTTCTCTATATATTTATCTTCCTTATCATCCTGATGCCATACAATGGTAATATATGACTCAGAAACCTAAGACCAAATTCCACACTTAAAAAAATAAAACCTCAGCTCTATATGCCCACTGTTGTACTAAGCCATATGATAATTAAAAAGGCAATTTATACCCATTTCTATTCAGTAATAGGCAATTTGAGAAACTTTTCACAGGCAGTCGCAAGGTGTAACCCATCTTTTAACATTGCTTCTATTCAAGTTTTTTTTTTTAATGTAGAAAACTTGGTCACATGTTAATATGCAAAGTAATACACAAAGAAGAAAAATATTGTTTAAAAATTAATATATTTTATGACCCATTTAAAAATATTGTGGTAGAAAGAGTTGAGTCAATGTTATCTTTATCCTTAAAGAAAATTAGTATATTATTATTATTTTGTCCAAAATTTTTCATTCTGCTGGTTCAAATTTGTCATTTTGGTTTTGCAGCAGTTAGAAGAAAAGAGTGAAGATCAAGAAGACAAGGAATGTTTGAAACAAGCAATAACAGCATTGCTTAATGTTCAGAGTGGTATGGAAAAAATATGTTCTAAAAGTCTCGCAAAACGAAGACTGAGGTGAATATTTGTTGCTTTTCTTTTTTTTTTTTTAATTTTTTTAATTCTCCCACTTTCATCCTAAATATTATGGTATAAATCCAGGGTTCCCAGCTCTCTCCTCAAGTAAACAATGAAGAAAATAGTTTTAGTGACAAGCTTGGTCTTTCAGAGGAAGTGACATCAAAGCCAAGAGAATTTCTTATTGTTTGAAAAACCTTTCATATTTGTGCATTTTCCTTGCTTACTCCCAGACAAGACCTTCTAAGAGTCAACTGGTAAGCTAAAGGAGAGAGAAAGCAAAATGTATTGAGTATGTTTATATTAGCATCATTGTTCTGTCAAAGTAAAATTAGAAGTATCCTTTATTTTAGGAATTATATAACTTGAGGCATTAATTAAGAAGCTATTGCTTCCAGTTTCCTAATTAGAATTTGTGCTACATATTTTTCAGCTTTGGGCCTTAGTCTATCTAAGCACTTCTAAATAATGTTTTTAAATCTCTTAAATTATTTTTTCATCATATGTAAAGTACTTTTCAGTTTTTATCATTCTAAATATTTAGTAGCAAAAGAAGAAATAGTTCTGTAGCTGAATTATAGGTTAGAATTTTGTCAACATCGTTCTTTTTATAGCATTAAAGACATGTTTCTCTACTGTGTTGTTTAATTTCCAAAATTGTGTAATTCTGTGACACTAATATATTTGAGGAATTAGTGAACACCTTATCAGCACACCTTTTAAAATGTACTTTTTTTTTTACTCTGTTCTTTAGTTACATGAACTCTAGATTCTGTCATGTGTATACTAATGATGTTTTCCTTTATCCCAGTGAATCTGCATGTCGGTTTTATAGTCAGCAAATGAAGGGAAAACAACTAGCAATCAAGAAAATGAACGAGATTCAGAAGAATATTGATGGTTGGGAGGGAAAAGACATTGGTCAGTGTTGCAATGAGTTTATAATGGAAGGAACTCTTACACGTGTAGGCGCCAAACATGAGAGACACATATTTCTCTTTGATGGCTTAATGATTTGCTGTAAATCGAATCATGGGCAGCCAAGACTTCCTGGTGCTAGCAATGCAGAATATCGTCTTAAAGAAAAGTTTTTTATGAGGAAGGTACAAATTAATGACAAAGATGACACCAATGAGTACAAGCATGCTTTTGAAATAATTTTAAAAGATGAAAATAGTGTTATTTTTTCTGCCAAGTCAGCTGAAGAGAAAAACAATTGGATGGCAGCACTGATATCTTTACAGTACCGGAGTACACTGGAAAGGATGCTTGATGTAACAATGCTACAGGAAGAGAAGGAGGAGCAGATGAGGCTCCCTAGTGCTGATGTTTATAGATTTGCAGAGCCTGACTCTGAAGAGAATATAATATTTGAAGAAAACATGCAGCCCAAGGCTGGAATTCCAATCATCAAAGCAGGAACTGTTATTAAACTTATAGAGAGGCTTACATACCATATGTATGCAGGTAAGAAAACTGAAGTTGCCTATCACTTTTGTTTTTCTTCTTTAAGCTGATTTTCTTTGCTGTATGGGTCATTGTACCTAAAATAGAAAACAAACTAACAACCAGAGACTTCTGCATTATCAGCCTTAGAATTCATTTTCCTTTGACTAAAATTACCATCACTTTATATTTCTTTGAAATTTTATACTTTTTCTACCACATACATTATTTTTAAACTTACAATCAGAGTTGTTAGATGAGAAATTGAGCTCACTTGGCCAAATTTACACAGCTAGAAAGTAACACTACTTATAGTGCTAAATCATCATTATTAGGGTGGAAATGCTTTTTACTCTTTTATCTCTCTTCTTCTTTCTTCTCTTTCCATTACTGACATTGTAAAATAAGTAAAAAATAAATAAAATAAGGATCCATCACCAAAACTGTGTTGGTTAGAACAAATATACAAAACATTGCTTTCTCTTAATTTCCCTTCCTAAAATCTATTAAACTTAATTTTGTAGCCATTTTAATATTTTTTGCTTTTTACAACTGTTGTTTTTTAAGAAAACAATTTAATCCTTAGCACGATAAATTTTAGAGAAAAATAAGTCCAGATTATCTGGGAAGACTACTATAGGTAGAATCAGATATAATGGTTGGGAGGTAAGGGACAAATATAATGATTCTTTTTTATTTTTTCGGTAATTTTATTTCTGTCTAATAAAGTAGCAAATCATAATCTGATGTTCTTCAGCTTTCAGCATCCCTACATAGTGGGAAGCTTGATAATTGTAAAATATATAGAGTTGTGATATAGTGGAAAGTACACTGAATTTGTCTTTGTGCCCTCACTCAATCAACAGTTTCTTATTGTCTCAGAACTTTCGTGTTTCATCTAAAAATTCAACATCATAATACCTACCTCAGATGTTGGGAATAAATGAAATCCTGTATAAATTCTGTATGTGAAAGCTTTTTGTAAATTTAACCATAAACTTTTTTGCAAAGAATATTTTTATTACAAAGTCAAATAAGTGATATAAAATCAAATCTAACTCATAATATAAATGCTATTCTTAAATAGTTGAATGTGTATGTTAACCTCCACCCTCATACTTCTTGCTTAAATATATTCCTGTTTGTAGGAAATGTGCATCTGTGCAAAAAATTTTCTTCAATTTTTAAAATCCCATACATGGATTCTCAGTTCTCTCTGGAAACTGTTCCCCCCAATTGAATTAAGCTTTCCAAGATAGTCATTAACTAACCCACTTTAGTAATGACAAATAGCATTTGATAATCTTTATCTGTTTGATTTCTTCAGTGTCCAGTTACAGCAATTTATGACCTTGAAACTATCAAGAAGTAAAATTAAGTTAGAATAATATTTTATATTTTATCAGTGATCTCAAAGCACTATATAAACTATAATCTATTTCATTATGTCACATGTCTTTGAGATAGTAATTAAGCCAGTGGCTTTGTTCAGTTTTTATTTGGCCTCTAATTGGAAGGTGTTTTTTCCCCTAGTCTTTTGCATAGTAAAATAATAGTGTTTTCCATAGGCTAATTTTAAAAGCAGTTTTGGATTCCCTAAGAACATAGCATTTGGTAGTAACAAGCAGTAGCCCGGACATATGTTGAGTATATCAAGAGAAGACTAGTCTGGGATTCAAATTTTACTATTTATTTTTTACCTTAAAACTTCAGTATTCATTTTACTGATCCAAAAATAAAAAAATAAAGCGTAGAAATTTAAATAAATTGCCTAGGATCTTACATGAAAAAAGAAATAGATTATTCCTTTTTACATATAAAACTGTTTTTAAGAAGTACAATTTTCAGTGATTAGTATGGCCTGCCTATTTAGTTCATCTTTATCATCCCTCTGTATACTCTTTAATATTTAACAACTACAGTAATGTTTTATTAAATGACCCCAAATTTGTGGTTACAAAATAATTCTCATTTCTTTGCTACTCCTTAACATATTTTTCAGGTTATAAAGTTCAAATTGCTCTTCTTGCCACATTATCCTGATTTCTAAGGGCCTTAAAGAATTCACAGAATTTTTAAAGCATAAGTATTCTAAACTGTTCATCATTTTATCTCAGTACCTTTGTTTTGGTTTCTTAGACTGTGTAGAATGAAAATTAACCTTTAGATTTTTATTTATGTTTGTAAGACAGTAGTTTATATATATATATATATATATATATATTTTTTTTTTTTTTTTTTTTTTTTTCCTGTAGAGCAATAGCATATAATAACTGATATGCACTGAAGAAGATTTCACATTAGATTTCCTAATGTTTACTAACACAAGTCAGTGGTGTTTGGGTTAGAAAACATTTTCAAATTCTATATAACTGTTTCTATAAAAATTTTTCCTAATAGATAATGATAAAAGTTTTCTTTAAACTGCTGTATTTCATAGAACTAATATATTTATGATTGTTAATAAGCACTTGCAGAACTGCAATTGAATATTTCTGGAGAACCATGGCTTTTATTTAAAGTTGCTCTCTTTTATATCAATTTTTAGATTTTGAATAGAAGAATATATTGAATGATTTTACTTCAATTTAACATATAAAACACTTAGGTTTCTAGATTTCTGGAACTTAACCAAAGTTAACTATTGAAATTTAAATTAAGATTTACTTTTTTAAAAATTTAAAGTCTTAAAAATTTCCCTTCATTCATTTTTTGAAGAATAAAATGCTAATGATTTTGAGAAGAGTTGTGGCTAATTTTCTTGATATTTTTCTTTTCTATCTTCTTTTGAACCTTAACTATTTTCACTTACCTCATAAATACATTACTAGTTTAACTGGAATCCATGACCAGCTTTCCTGAGTTGTGATTTGCAGTACACAGAAATTTGTGTTAATTAGCAGTTTATTTGGTCTACTCTGTAAGGTCTGTTACTGAACTCATTACTGGCGATATAGAATGTGTTCTAAATAAACTATCTATGAAATTGTAAAACATGAAAGCAGTACTTTTTTAAGATCCATTCCAGGTCAAATGTACTTTGAATCCTTACTACAATGATTAACAGGTCAAGTTACCATTTGGTTTAAGAACTGTTGGTCTACTCTTCTTTTCTCACCTTTCTTCAACCCCGGCAAAGAAAAAAGGGATTTTTGATTTGGTTAGTTAGTTGGAAAGTATTTTATTGGAGAACATACAGTACAGGTTGTGGTTTAAGACTGAAACAAAAGCTAAAATCTAACTGTTGCACATTTTTACTATATGTAGATTTATATAATAAGTGACACTGAAAATAGCAACATGAGAAAATTTAATGACTAATGATGTAAGATACTACTTACAAACCTGTTTTAGAATATAGGTTGGTCAGACATTGTCATATAAAGCAGAAGTGAAACTAGTTTAACCTATTAATTCAGACTTCACTATGGCTTCTTCAGCTAACTTGATCCAGCAAGTGTTTTAACAATAGTTTGTGAAGTGGAGTTATAGATCTCTAGTGCTAGAAGAGATGACCAAATCTACACTTTTATAGACAAAGTCCCAAAGCCCAGGAAGGTTATGTGATTTGTCAGAAGTCATATAACTAATTAATTACAGGACTAGGACTAGAAATTAGTTTTCTTGACTCCCACTGGAATATTCTTTCCAACTATGTCACACTGAGTTAGACAAGGTAAATTTTTTAAAAGTGTTAGAATATGATGATATTTTTAATTACATGTGTTAAATAATGAAAATAAAGTAAATTACTTGCTTGGTTTGAACTGCCAGTAATATGACCTGCTCATTTCTGTGCATACACAGATCAATAAAGATACAATCAGAGTAATTTTTTTCTTATTAAAACAGGTAATAAGTTCTGACTATAGATAAACTTCCATTTAGTGTTCTTAGGTATTAGTCATTATAAATTTATTTTCTGACAAAACCCAGGCATTAGTCCATTATTATAGGTTGCTCTGTAAAGGAAATCTTTCTGGAAAAAAATTTGAATTTAGGTGAATTTTAAAAATAGTTAACTGTTGCTTAAGAGATTGCAACACAGGGTGTTTTGCGATATCTAATTTATAGCTTGTCTCTCATATCCAGTGTTTCTGGATATATAGTAACTCACTAACTACATTACAACTTTGGGAATCATCCCAGATACTTGGGGAAAAATATCATCCAGTTGGATAGATCATTCTGGATATGGCAAGGAAATGAAGAGACTATTTCCTTATCTATAATAAGAAAGTACAAATCAATATGTAAAAAGGAAAGGAGTAGAGAGTAGGAATTTCACTTCTGTTACAGTTAGAGGAAATAAAGCACAAATTAATTATTGGGACCTAACACAGCAAAGATAAAGGCATATTTGATAGTCTATTTTAGTGAAATGCGATGACCTTAAGGTAGGGATAATAATTCAGAACTAACATTATATGGAAAATAAAAGCTTTTCATGTTAAGTGTGGGAAAAAGGTGTTTCCCGTGCATAGTGAACTTCTCTTTTATAGAAGATTGTACTGGAAAAACTTATGCCAGTTGATACTTTTCTGTAAAGTACTTACTACTACTTTATGCTCTCATATCGAAAATCCTCAAAAACCTGCATTTTAGTTTTCTTTTGAGTTTGTGTCCTATATAAGCTCAGTTTAGGTGTTTTGACTTTTTAAAAATCTTGAATAATTTTTTTTTTTTTTTTTTATCTATAGGGCAGTGCTGTTCTATTTTTAAGTTCTCTCTTTTTTTAAGTGGTTGTGCGTCAGCAAAACGGCTGTTTCCTTTTTTAAGGAATTCAAGAGTGATTGTTTACAAATCCTTGTTGAGAGCTTATTGTTTCTTGTAGCTTTTTAAATGACTGTATTATAGGGAGAATTATCACATGAACAGATATCCTGATTAACAGTGTTTCACTATGGTAATGGGGGGAGGGGATGTTCTTTACATAAATAACTCTATGTAGTAAATATTATTTTATAAATCTCATTGATCTTGCCAAATAAAATGTGGTGTTGATCAAAATAGGGGCACAAGAAAAGAAAAGATTGAATTCATCACCTCAAATCCAGTATGTTATGTCCTGAATGTTAGTGTAGATATAGTCTGAGTTCCTGTGACTTTGAAGAATTGTGTGGTAAAATATTATAAGGCAAAAAACAGTTTTAGAGAGTGGGAGAAAGAGACAACTAGAAGACCAGCAGAGAGTAATTATAGTTCATGTTTGAAATAACCTAGGACTAGACCAGGGACACAATGGTAGAGTTGGCATATGTTTGTATAGATAGAAGAAAGCAAAGCAACCAGTGAACTTGTTGGAAATCTTAGTCCAAGGATTTGAGTCAGATAGAAGTGTAATGTTACCTATGATGAGAAAAGAACTGCAGAGAAATTTTTGTCATTGCTTATATTGGAATCCATGAGGAAGTCAAATGAGGGATTGAGAAAGCAAGTAATAAACAGAAAGAGGAGGAGGATATTACAATAGGTTTTTTTATTTTCTCCTTGAATATTTGTGCATGCTTATGTTTTAAAAACCAACCCATCCTGGCTTTTGTATTTTTGTGTTTGTCTTCCACCTGTCTCTGAAACATTGTTTTGGAATATAGGTGGATAACTGCTGCCTCACAACCAACGGAGGCAATGTTAAAACTTAGCTTTTTCTCACTACCTAATATGTAAGTAGTACTTTGTTTACTTACAAAATTATATAGCCCATCCTTGTTGATTGATATCTTTTAATATCAAATTATCTTAGCCCTTTACATTATCAATAAGATAAAGGTCTCCCATGATTAGTGTGACATGGTATATGTTACAATCACTGAAATTGGGAAATCACTGCAGTAGAAATAAATATAGCTTCTAGAATATGTACTCTTCAAATTTCAATTAAATGCTATATCCTCTCTTGATATAAGTTTTTCATTTATTAGCAAATTTCTACTGCTTTAGACTAAATATAGATCTATATGAACTAATACAAGCCTGGGAATATATGTAGACTTTAAGATATTTTTTTAAGTACTTAAACCTTTGCCAAATTTTCTTGGCTTATTTTTAGCTTTTGCTGTTTCTTTTTTTTTCTTTTTAGCAAGACTGCTCTTACTTCCAATCAAGCTAAATACAACTTAAACTTGAGTCACTTTAGAACCTAGTGCAATAGTGTTGATTGTGGGAGTGTTTATTTCACCACCAGCTCCAGAAAATCTTCCTCTGAATACATTGTACAGGAAGGTACAGCTGCTACTTACTAAAATCTACAAGAAGCTTTATCAAGAGTTGCAGAATTACAATCAGACTTAATTTTTCAGTGACTTTCTGGTACATTTAATCAAGATTAACAGTCTATAGCTATATTCTGAATTAATAATTTATGTAAATTCTTATAGTGATTATATACCTCATAGATTAATTCTTTATATATTTAGATCTTACAACTGTGGAAAACTTAAACAGCCCATTAATACAGGGAAGTTATGTGGTATGGTAAAAAAGAACACCAAATCAGAAGTCTGATCTAGGTTCTGGTTCCTTCTCTGCCACACTACTGTGGGACCTTAGATAAGTCTTAACCTTACTTCTCTCCTGTGCAGACAGGAAATAACATCCCTTGCCCTACTCACCTCACAAAAATATATGGAATAAATTATGTGAAAACTTTTTGAGAACATTTCATAACAGACATCAGAAATTGTGTAATCCTTGTGTGACCGATATAGCACTGAGGCACATTATAGGCTTTCCCAGCATTTTCATCAGTTACTACAGTATTGAAATGACCAAAAGGTTTGGTTTAAGAAGATGAAAAGTCAATTTTAAAATAGTTTGCCTTAAAAAAAAAAAAAAGCTACAGTTTTCCTAAAATATACTTTAATTCACTCAGAACTTGCTTTTATTCTTTCTCTAAACTTAAAATTACCCCACAACTTAGATAGTGGTGATGGTTGCGCAACATTGTGAATGTAATTAGTGCCACTGAATTGTGTGCTTAAAATGGTTAAAATAGCAAATTTTATGTTATATATATTTAACCACAATAAAAAAGGGGGTTCAACCTAATTTTGGAACATAGCTCAAGGATACTTGAAGCACTCTGTACTGAGAATATGGATTCTTTCTCCAATCGTGATAGCTCAGCATCTCTATGGTATGCTATTTTGAGCAGCCCCACCTTACAAACAGACTTGCAGAACAGGAAGAAGATTCTTGAAAGGGAGTGTTGTGATGAAACCAGTATAAATCTCTTATTTAAAATCTTGTACAGCCTTCTGTTTTAAAATCTTTTCTTCTGGATGAGACATTAGTCTTTAACTTTTGAGGAACTCTGTAACTGAAGACAGACAATAAAATACCAACAGAGAGGAAATTATTAAAGGATTATATGAACTTAAATTACTTTTATCAGTAACCCACTCTTGTCTCAGAAGGCAAAGGAGAAGGGGCCATTTAAAGCCTATGTATTGGGGGTCGGATGTGGCTCAACTGGCTGGGCATCCGTCTCCCATATGGAGGGACCCGGGTTCGATCCCCGGGACCTCCCGGTAAAAATAAATAAATAAATAAAAATAAAGCCTATGTATTTTTCTTATTTAAATTTTTCTTTATCTTCAAAAAGTATTATAATTATAAATTAAAGGTTGTCTGATTTTTTAATTGATTTATTACCTTGATGACCACATATACCAATAGATTGGAAATAGATTTCTGTTTTATGATAAATCCATGAATTTGCTTTTTTGGGGAAAAGTTAATATATTATGGGAAGCGGATGTGGCTCAAGCAGTTGGGTGCCCGCCTACCACATGGGAGGTCTCGGGTTTGGTTCCTGGTGCCTCCTAAAGAAGACGAGCAAGACAGCGAGCTGGTGCAACAAGATGATGCAACAAGGAGACACAATGACGAAACACAATGAGAGACAAAACAAGCAGGGAGCGGAGGTGGCTCAAGTGATTAGGCACCTTCCTTCCACATGGGAGTTCCTGGGTTCGGTTCCCAGTGCATCCTTAAAGGAAGACGAGCACACAAGGAACAGACAGACAGAGCAGACAGCGAGTGCAAACAAGGGTGGGGGAGGAGAAATAACAAAATAAATCTGTTTTTTAAAACTTAATATAAACATTTTACTTTTAGTCTAATTTATGGTGGTTCATAATCAGAAGCAGCCTAAATAGACATTTTCCACACATAAGAATTCTGATTCTTGCTACATCCTGTGCTTATAAAAAACACTGTACATCTTATAAAGGATCCACAATATAGCATAACAAAAATAAAGGCAGTCAGTACCCTCAGTGAATTTACCATTAGATTGGTGCTTACCAGGGTTTAACAAATAGGAAAAGAATGCTCCCAATAAAAGACTCCGGCTAATGAACTCTCCTTCCTTTTTTTAAAGACTTACAACTAGATGTGGCCCTTGGTGAAATTTAAGTTACAGAGTGAGTGATTCTTTTTCCGTTGTGGGAAGATGTCTTTCCCTCTCTTCATGCACAAGTTGACAACCTATGTCGCTTGTGCTAAAAATAGCAGCCTTTCCTCTTGGGAGAGTTGAGAGTAGGCCAGGCCCGGGGAGGTGGTCACAGTCAGTCAGCCTCCTTATTTACTCCATGGAGATGTGAATGACAAGCAGGCCCTTTCATGGAAGAAGTTGGAGATTCCTGCTCTTATGACTAGACTCTCATTGTGACAACTTGAAATAAAAGGAATTAAAAGTTGTGAATAGGACCAAACCAAAACATTCTAGCACATTAAAAGTTTTGATAGCTTAAAGGTATTTGTAAACATCTTTTAGCAATTCTAATTAAGATAGCTAGTAAATAGAATAATTTAAAAGCTATATTTAACTTGAACTACCACTTTATAAGATGCTCTGTTAACATGAACATGATTTAAGGAAAGTTAGAGAATGATCCTGGATAGTATGGATGCAGGAAAGGTAGTGGGTTTTTGCTGTGGCCTTTCTCTTCACCAGGGAGATAAAACAATTGGTGATGCTGAGATCCTGGTAATAGGTGGGAGTGTCTGCTTCCATGCTGTGCCTTTGCCTTTTTTCAATTTGCATTCCTGTTGGCCAGTAATGTGTTTAAGACCAAGACAGCTAGCTGGTCAGAGCATGCAGAGAGCAAAAAATAAGTTGGTATAAACTTTTAGTATCAATTTTTTTGCCACCAATTTAGGAAGTATTAAAACTAGCAATACATTACAAAATCCAAAACATTTTATGTGTCAAGACGTTTCAAGACATTTTAAGTTGATTATTTGATCTCTTTTGAAAATGTAAATAATAGTTTTAATCATTCTGAATCAAATACTTTAATAAGATAATTTTCCTTTTTTCTTCTTAGATCCCAATTTTGTTCGGACATTTCTTACAACGTACAGATCCTTTTGTAAACCTCAAGAACTACTGAGTCTTATAATAGAAAGGTCTGTCAATTTAAAATCTTTAAATCCTTAGTTTCTAAAAAAGGGATTGAGCTAAGATCTTACATGTTTCTTGAAAATATGTTGGCTGAGCCTTAATTATAGCTCATGAATTTTTTTTATAAATAAAATCTCTCATAGATAACCATTTACTTTACAATAATATATTAGCTTTAAGATTATTTACATAGAAATAGGTATTCATTTTTTATATGAAAATTCAGTATGTGAAATTTCAAATTTATAGATTTTTTTTTTAGGAGGTACTGGAGATTGAACCCAGGACCTCATACATGGGAAGCAGGTGCTCAACCACTGAGCTACATCCGCTCCCCAAATTTATGGAATTTATCAAGCTAAAGAACTATATAGAAATATACTGATGTAGACTCTGGAAATTCAAATTTTGATAATTTAGATGTTCTTAATGGAGGTTTTCAAATATTGAGGAAAATGGAGCTTGTCAGTGAATAAATACTTTGTAATCAAGGGAAATGTTTCATTCACCTGAAGTGCAGTCACTTTTCAAGCAACACACTTAAAAATTATTATGTTAGCTAATTTAGAGTAATTCCATAAGCCAAAAATGAGCATCAGTATAAAAACCTTTATACTCACATTGATTTTTAGATTTTGCATATATTCTTTATCATGTCCCTAGTTAGCTTTATCTATATTGGCAAGTACTAATTTTTAAAAAAATTAAAATAAGATCATTAGCCTCTACATTATAGAAGCTGTACTTCTTTTCACTATGTGTATCCTTAGTAATTTTTCACAGTATTCTCTTGATAATGCTGACTAAAGAAAAGGTTTGTGGATTTCTACCCGTTTAATTTGGTTCATAATCAGTATTTTCATTAATTTATTTTGTTTTATATTAGATTTGAAATTCCAGAGCCTGAGCCAACAGAAGCTGATCGCATAGCTATAGAGAATGGAGATCAACCCTTGAGTGCAGAACTAAAAAGATTTAGAAAAGAATATATACAGCCTGTACAACTGCGGTAAGCATTAAATAAATAATTCAAACTATCAAGTCTTTATTGAACTTTTGTTTCAGAGTTGATATAGATAAGTAATTTACCCAAGCAAGGAGGAAGTAACCAGTAAAATGAGTGAAGCAAATGAAAACAATTATCAGAATTTAAATATAAATCTTAATTAGCATAGGTTTTTGAAAGTCCTGAACATTGATAAGATTATTTCTTTTGGAAAGATTTACTTTGTTTTCATTTATACCCTTCATTGTCCTAAACATTTGAGTTCCCATTTAACTCAATTATTCTTTTGTGTTAATGCCACAGAGTATTAAATGTATGTCGGCACTGGGTAGAGCACCACTTCTATGATTTTGAAAGAGATGCAGATCTTTTGCAACGAATGGAGGAATTTATTGGAACAGTAAGAGGTACATTTTTTAAGGGTCTATTTGTATATGTAATAACAGTACTAATATAGTAACAATTGATGTCATTACTGCTCAGTGTTGTTAAGAGGTATTTGTAATAGTGCTGGCATAATCATTTGAAAAAGTTAAAATTTTCACCAAACATCATTTTTGTTCTACAAGTTGCTCAGTAAATCACCCTCTTAACTCAATTTATTTTCATGTAGTAAATCAACTTACTGGTTATTTTGGAATTGGTTAGAAGGTTTCAATTAAAGTTTACCTGAAATTATGTATACCAGAGGGCAATTAGGAATTGTTGTGCCATTATAACATGACTGGTATAGGTTAACTGGGCCACAATGAGTGAATAGTGCATTTATCAGAAAGACAACAGAGCATATGGAAAGAATATTGAACTGAACCAGAGTTCTATTTCTAATACTGTCACTAACTAAACACATGATTTTGGGCAAAATCACTGATTGTTTAGACTTCAGGTTCTTCACCAATAACCTAAGGAGCTGGGCTTGATGATAAATCTCCAAGGTTTCCCTTCTAGTTTTAAGATCCTGTGTTGTTGTTTTTTTTATGGGCCTAAGGATATCTTAGACATACTTGTTTTATTTCCATTGTACACTCTGAGAATCAGAAAATAAAGGGTTAAAAATAACAGTATATTCATGCACAGTACAACACAGAACCACATCAAAAACTCATACCAAAATGAAGGAATTAGTCTTTCTGGTACTGTTTGGCTTGTAAAATGCAATGTTAATTAGACTAATAGTAAATATGTATAGTCTATCCTTATAAATCCTCCAATTTGTGTAAGATAACCCTCTTTTTGGGGGATTAGAAAATCTTTTTAAGTGAAGTTCTGAACAATAGAAGTCAAAAATCTCTCCAGATAAATTACTTTCTAATTTTACTCAGAAAGGATCTGGGAAAATATATACCAAAATGTTAATAGTGGTTATCCATATGGGAAAAAATGAGATTAGGGTGGAGAACAACAAAAAATCTGTAAAGGGGAATTTTCACCTTTTATTTTAATCATTTGAACTTTTTTAGCAAGAATATATTTAGGTATCATTTATGTGATCTTAAACCATTTTTAAAAAATAATAAAATATTGAGTAAAAACTATAGGAAATGGGTGTAGATCAGTGATAGAGCACCTGCTTCACATGTACAAGGTCCTGGGTTCAATTCCTGGTACCTCCTAAAAAAAATGTATTTCACTGTTATTTAAAATGTCATGTATTTCAGGTAAAGCAATGAAAAAATGGGTTGAATCCATCACTAAGATAATCCAAAGGAAAAAAATTGCAAGAGACAACGGACCAGGTCATAATATTACATTTCAGAGTTCACCGCCCACAGTTGAGTGGCATATAAGCAGACCCGGGCACATAGAGACTTTTGACCTGCTCACGTTACACCCAATAGAAATTGCTCGACAACTCACTTTACTTGAATCAGATCTATACCGGTATGTAATTTACATTCAAGCAGAAAAATCATTTCCTAGGTGTTAATTTTTGTGGCAGAACACTGGTTTCTGCCTTCTGGGGTTGTCATAAGGAATAAGTGCAATAGTACATGAAATGCCTAGTAATAAGGCCTGGTGTATAGAAGGCAGTTTCTTTACTTTCAGTCCCTTTGGTCCCGTTTGTTTTGACTGGATTTGCACTTTTTCTTTTTCTATCACCCCTAGTTGGTGAAGCTCAATTCAAACTCTAGCTTTACCAATTGCTGGCTTGGTATCCTTGGGCAACTTTAACCTCCCTGTGTAACCTCTATCCCTCTGCCCCTTAGATTCCTGAAGAGTAAAATGGGGCTAATAATAGTAACTACTTCTGGGGCAGTTGAGGTTTAAAATAGTCAACATATGTAAAGTACTTCACCTAGCACAAAGTAAGGGCTCATTCAATGTTAGCTATAGCCTTTTAGTTGTTGTGAACTTGTCATGGTCAGTTATAGCCTTTTTTAGTTTATCATTTTGTATCAATATGACTACTATCTCAAACAATGTCTGTTTCTGGTTTCAATGGAAACTATTGAGAATTTCAAATAGTTTGTTTATTTTTTAATACTAAATGAGAAAATGAGCCAAATTTGTAGATCTCCTACCAAAGATCATCACTATTCCCTAAAATTAAAGTATTAGACTCTATTTATTTCCCAGTAACCTTTTGTGGTAGGGTCCCCACCACCATCACCACTTCCTTTAGTGAAAAAAGAAAAAGATGTATGAATTGCAGTGATTACTGTAACCTTATCTGATTATTACAACAGATAACATTATTTAAGAAAACTATCCTAAACACTTTTGTCATTCTAATTTATTAATATTAATCAGTGCTGGAAAAGATATTATGAAGAAACCCATCCTTTTCCAAAGCAAAATAAAGCAACAGTAAAGATACACAGTTACATGCATGAAAATATATTTTTTTAAATCTATAGAGAAAGAGGCACAGTTGTAATTTTTTGTTACACCTTCTGTCTCTTCATAAACCTTTCTATAGGTTGAAAGGAAAGTTTATAGGGAAGTTTAGTTTTTATTTATCTCACTTAATATCTATATTAGAGGAAGAAGTATTATGTAGCATTATATTTTGATGATTTTAGAGCTGTACAGCCATCAGAATTAGTTGGAAGTGTGTGGACAAAAGAAGACAAAGAAATTAATTCTCCTAATCTTCTGAAAATGATCCGGCATACCACTAATCTCACTCTGTGGTTTGAGAAGTAAGTATTCTTGACATTTTTCTTATATTTCTTAACAGCCAGCTATGTGATAAAGTAAAAAAAATAAATAAATAAATAAAAAGTGGTTTGGGGCCCAAAAATTAAAACTTTGCTTCTTGGCCATATTTTTTCTGAGTAAATACAACAGGATTACTTGACTAATATTTTATAAAGATGGTAAGAGGTTTCCACAGATCATATTGTGATTATAAGAATAAGAGTCCAGGGACATAATGGAACCACTCATTATCAAGTTAAATAACTACCTTTTAGTGAACAGAGGCCCTTCTCCACCACAGTATTTAAAATTTATGTCTGAAAAGAGGAAACGTAAGTGATAAAACATAAAGACCATTTTCAATCCTGTCCTATTTTTTTAATAGGCTACTGAGAGGTAGGCCATTCCCTACCCTTTTCGATGTGAGAAGTTTTTGTTCATTTGCCATAGTGGTTCTTAGCCATGGGTGTGTATTAGAATTGTGGTTGCCTATGGAGCTTTTCAAAAAATCAGATGCTGGCATCCCACTCCAGACTTAATAAAGTGGAACCTCTGATGGTACTATCTGGTTTTTACCAAAGCTCTACAGGTGATCTCATTTTGTATACCTAGTGAATAACTGCTGAAATGAATAAAAGATGTAAATAAAGTATACCTACCTTAAAACTTTTTGGGGGAATTGGATGTGGCTCAAGTGGTTGGGTTCCCATTTACCATATGGTGAATAGGACATATGGTGACAGCCCAAGCAGCGCGGTGAGCTGGCACAGCAAGATGACACAGCAAAGGGAAACAAGCAGACACAGAAGAATGCACAGCAAACGGACACAGCAAGCACAAGCAGGAAGGGGGAGATAAATAAATAAATAAATAAATAATCTTTTAAAAAAAAACCTTTTTGAATGTCCAGCTGACTAATTTAGCCAGAATGTGATATACTTATAGAGCACCAGCCTAATGCCTTAGACATGTAAACATGTAATGTTTAATTTGATAATAAAGCAAATTTTTTCTGATAGTTTCAGATGCAGTTTTTTTGTCTTTGTATCAGATAGCCTCATCAGAGTATAATGTAGTATGTAACTTTACATTTGAAAAATATTTGCTATTGATTTATAGTTTTTCCTTTTATGTATTAGATTTTTCCTGTTTAATATTACATTATTGAAAACCAAATTTAAGATTTTTTTCTTTACCAATAAGTGATTAGGAAATAAAAAAAAATTCTCTCAAATATTAGAAATAAGGGAGCAAATGCTCACTAAGATTTTTCTTTTTCAAGGTACCGGGGCCCTGGATTATACCCCGGACCTCGTGTGTGGGAAATCGGCACTCAGCCACATCGCCACATCAGCTCTCCTGAGTTGTTTTTTGTTTGTTTGTTTGCTTGTTGTTTGTCTTTTTGTTTTTAGGAGACACTGCAGACAAACTGGACCAGGACAGCCCATGTGGGAAGCAGGTGCTCAACTGCTTGAGCCACATCTGCTTCCGACTTCCTTTTTTACTGATATATTTACACTTTACAGGCATTCTTTGATATTTAAATGTAACATGCTTTTGTTCTCATTGACTTTTTTTTTGGGGGGGTACCGGGGCGGGTGGGGAGACAGAGATTGAACCCAGGACCTTGCATGTGGGAAGCCGGCACTCAACCACTGAGTCACATTGGCTTCCTTGAATTGGTTTTATTGTTTGTTTTGCTTGTTGTTTGTTTTTGTTTTTTCAGGAGGCACCAGAACTGAACCTGAGACCTCCCAGGTGGGAGACATGTGCTCAACTGCTTGAGCCACATCTGCTCCCTCTCATTGACTTTTTGTTTTTTTTAGGTTTATTTATTTATTTCTGCTCCCCTCGTTCTTGCACTTGCTGTCTGATCTGTGTGTCTGCTCGTCTTCTTTTTAGGAGGCCCCAGGACCCGAACCTGGGACCTCCCACGTGCCCAACTGCTTGAGCCACATCTGCTCCCCTCTCATTGACTTTTTAACATTACAATGCTTATCTTCAAAGCATTAAAAATCTTGAAACGGATGTGGCTTAAGCAGTTGGGCACCTGCCTCCCACATGGGAGGTCCCAGGTTTGGTTCTGGTGCCTCCTGAAAAAACAAAAACAAATGACAAGCAAAATAAACAATAAAATCAACTCAGGGAAGCCAATGTGGCTCGGTGGTTGAGCGCCAGCCTCCCACATGCGAGGTCCTGGGTTCAATCCCTGGCCCCCAGGACCTCAGAAGAAAAAAAAAAAGCATTAAAAATCTTGCAATTCGATGAAGAATAGGAGGCAACAAAATTCTTGAATTCTAGAATAATTTCCCCTAGAACACACCTGCAGCCCAAAGGCCTGCATGCATCCAACAAGATGCTAGCTCCATGGGTTAATTCTAATGCTGAGAGAGAATGCACCAAATATGATAGGAAAATTATTGGTTGACCATACCAGTCTGGAAACCACATTGAAAAGCAGCATGCTGTGGAGAGGCAATCTCTTCTGGCCTGCTTAGCTCAAGCTAAGTCCTGTTTCAAAAACAGGATTCCCAGTAAATGATTTTGCATTTTGTGTTGTATGAATACTATCCATCTACGTTTAATAATACTATCTAAATATATATAGTCTCCATAATTATTAGCTCCCTCTCGTTCCCCCAGTCTACATTATTTTATTTACTACATACTTTATTTTTTCAAAAAGATTTATTTATTTATTTTGCTTTTTATCCATTTTTAACCACCCCCACCTCCCGTTTTTGCTGTTTTTGTTGTTTTCGTGTCCATTCGCTGGGCAACTCTCCGTGTCCACCTCCTGCCCTCTCTCCCGATCCCCCTCCTCCTGTCCTCACCGGGACTCCATCCTGGAAACCTCCGATGTGGGAAAGAGGCATTCTGTCACCTGCGCCACTGTTGCTCCTGGTCCCTCGGCACATCTCGTCTTGGCTCTCCCCGTCACTCTCCTCCTACGTAACCATCATGCTGCGTGGCTCAGCGGGGCCCAGTGGCGCACCCACGCACTGGGCCTGGGGGGCTCACCCACTCACAGGGCCTGACAGCACCCCCTTGTGCGGGGCCTGGCGGCCCTCAGGCCTTTTTTCCTTATTTTACCGGGAGGTCCTGGGGACTGAACCCAGGTCCCTCTATATGGGAGATGGACGCCCAACCATTTGAGCCACATCCGCCCCATCACTACATACTTTAAACCTTAGTTTTGTTGGAAAAATTCCAAAATTTTCAGTTCTTTTTTTGATTCTGATTCCCAGGTGTATTGTAGAAACTGAAAACTTAGAAGAAAGAGTAGCTGTGGTGAGTCGAATAATTGAGATTCTACAAGTCTTTCAGGAGCTGAACAACTTCAATGGTGTCCTTGAAGTTGTCAGTGCCATGAACTCATCACCTGTTTACAGGCTAGACCACACGTTTGAGGTAAGTTTGTACATATTTTTTGTCAAATGAATTTCCATTCCTTATTCTAAGAGTCAGGATTTTAACAATCACGATCTTTAATTTTTAAATGTCTCTTCTAATTGTCTTTTTATCAGGTTAACAGATGAAATGATCTAAATTTTGTTAAGAATTGGTTGCTCTTTTAATTAAAATGTATTTGTGGATACTAGCCTAAATTAGAAGAAGAAAAAGGCAGTACATTACAGCACTTAATTTGTAATATAATGTATAATTAAGTGCTCATATTATACAAGGAATGGCAGGAACAAAGTGTAGCCAAATTGTTCTCACATTCTCCAATTTTGCATTAAAATCTATGAAAGTAGTTTCTTTGAAAGAGTATCGCATTCTTTACTGTTAGCCTCTAAAACTCCTACGTGGCATTTTTTTTTTTTTTGGTAAAACCTGTGATTTGTGTTTTTTTTGCTTGTAGCAAATACCAAGTCGCCAAAAGAAAATTTTAGAAGAAGCTCATGAATTGAGTGAAGATCACTATAAAAAATATTTGGCAAAACTCAGGTCTATTAATCCACCATGTGTGCCTTTCTTTGGTGAGTATTTCTTCTTAAATTTTTATTGTGTTTCTAAATAAAACAAGATAATTATTTCATTAATCTAGTAGGACTTTAAGACCAAGCCCAAAAATATGCATTTCACTTTCTATTTTCACCTTGGGCAGCCATTACTTACTATATAATACATATGTTTTTATAATCATAAAAATTTTTTTATTGAGTTATAATAAACCAAATATTCTCTAGAAGAGGCATGGCCAAACTCATCTATTTTTATAGTCATGTTTTTGTAAACAGCTTCATATGGCTAAAAAACAGTGTATGTGCCATTGAGCCCACACCTTCAGCATAACAAAATTTTAAGCTTTTCACCTACCCTTTTCTTTCCCTTCTTCATCAGAGAAAGGAAGTGCCCTCCTTCTTCCTTTTAAGACTGAAACATTAACTATGTGAATCTTCTTCCTTCCTGTAGGTTCCTCTATCTTTTTCCATCATTTATTTTCTTTATTTCATGTTTTCAACATTTCTTTCTCCACTGGTTTCTTTTCTCTGTCTGCGTATATGCTCTGGTGATCCTTCCTCTGAATGCTTCCAGAAATTATGAACTCTATCACACCTGAGGTAGTCTGTTTAGTATGTGGTATATTTTCTGCTAGCCTTTTCCCTATCTCTATATTGTTTCCATGTCATTTTAAGCTATAGTGCACATACAATTTTATGTCCTTATTTTTTCAATTAACATTTATTTTCCCACTTTTTATTGTTCAGGCTTCATAATTCCTTTGGTATTTACTTTTAATCTTTTTGCTGTGTATATTATAGATAATTTTAAATGTATGACATGTACACATTATACTTTACTTTTTTCACTTACCATAAGAATATTGTCATGTTTTAGTAGACTCTTCATTATTATCATTTTAATGACTGCTTAATATTCCACCAAAGACACTATGGCAATTTATATTTAACTATTACCCTAAGATTGGACACATAAATTATTTCCAGCTTTTTTGCTTTCCTAATGTTATAATGAATACTTTGATATGATGTATACCTTTTCCTGTATATGAGACTATTTCCTTGAGATAGATAACCAGAAGAGGAATTATATTGGTTAAAAGATATGAGTTTTAAAATTCTTGATACACATTGCCAAGCTGATTTCTGAAGGACTTATACCCACTTATATTGTCATTAGAAGTGTGTGACAAGTTTGGAATACTACTCTTCATTTTCATTTCTGTTATTTTCACGGATAAAAACTATTATCTATTTGTTTTACTAATTTTTATTCTTTGATTACTTTGGCCATTTTTCCATGTTTGCTTAATATTTGCATTCTCTCTTGTCTATCCATTTTCATAATCCACTGAATATATTTTTACCAAACTGCCTTTTGATTTCTATTGTTTCTATCCTTAGAAAGTTCTTCCAATCCAGTAATTAACATTTTCTTCTAGCTTTTTTTTTTTTTTTTTTTTTTTTTAAGACTTTATTTATTCATTCATTTATCCCCCCCTTGCTGCTTGTGCTCGCTGGGTCAGCTAACCACGCCGTGCGGGCAGGCTTGCCTTCACTAGGAGGCCCCGGGAACCGAACCTGGGGCCTCCCATATGGTAAACGGGAGCCCTACTGATTGAGCCACAGCTGCTTCCCGTTCTAGCTTTTTATGATTTGACTTTTAAAACTATATTTAACTCTTTAATCAGAAGGAAGTCTATTTTAGATATATGAAATACTAAAATTTATCCCTCCCCCAAATTATCTATTGACCTAAATTTATTGAATAATCTTTCTTTTTCCCCATTTATATATGATATTTATTTCTTTAATACATATTATATCCTATTGACTTCTTACACCAGTGCCACAGTTATAATGAGTATAATTTTATAATCAGGAGTCCTCAACTGGGGGTAATTCTTACTCCCCAGTGAATATTTAACAATATGTGAAGACATAAATTGCCCTAGTGGGGGTGGTGCTAACATCCTACAATGCACAGGACAGGCCCCCAAAGCAAAATTATCCAGTCTAAAATGTCAAGTAGTACTGAGGTTGAGAAACCCTACTTTATAATGGTAAGTTGCTTCTTCAGGTTTTGTTTTTTGGGGGTTTTTTTGGCCAATTTTGATTATTTTTCCAAATGAACTTTATAATTTTGGGGGCTAATTCCCCAAAATATAATTGGGAAAATCTACAAATTAATTTGGAAAGAATATTTATGACACTTAGCATCTTCCCTTATTATTTCTTCTACATATTTTTGGTTGTGATTGGTATTTATATTTGAATAGATAATTACCCTTAATTCCAGGAATTGTTAACTTCCTCAGATTTTCTAAATAGTTAACCATATCCACAAAGTGTGTTTTTCTTTTATCTTATTTCTTATTCCCTTTTAGAATTGGCCATAACTTCCCAAACAAATGTTAAGTAATAATGGTAAAAATAAGCAGCTCTGTTTTAAATTCCATTTTAGTGGGAAAAGATACAATTTTGCTACTTGCTCGATTAGATGCTTTTTGTCATGTTAAGGAAGTATTTTTCTTTTCATAGTTATCTCTTGTTTTTGTTAGCAAAATATATTTAATTTTTGAAAATACTTTGCCATGTTGGTGAGAGAAAATATGAGTTCTTATTTAGCAAATTGAAATTATAGATTTACTAATATTTAATGCTCCTATTTACTAATATTAAACCCTATTCATTGTGTTGATCTTTTAAATATATAATTGAATTTTGTTCATTATTTTATTTAGGATTTTTTAAAAATCCTCTCCTATTCTAAAATACTGTGCTTCATTCATTCATTCAGAAACATTTGTTGAATGCCTCTGTGTGCCAAGGCTCAGTATTAGGTCTGAGAATACAGAAATTAGTAAGACATAGACCACTCTTAAGGAACTCCCTTGAAAGAGCAGAAACAAATTACAATGCCATATAGTAAATATAATACCGTATTACAGAAATATGTAAATAGAAGAGTGAACAAAGTTGTATGGGAACCTTAGAACCCTGAGTAGATACTGTTTCCTGGGAAGGTTGGGAAAAGCTTCAACAAAAAGTTGAAAGAAACCTCACCCCCCTTTGTTATTTACGTCCTTTTCCTCTACTTTCCCCTCTCCCTAGAACAACTGTCTCCAGAATAGCATACATAAATTGATCCACTGGAGTACAAGACTTTCTTATTTATATTTTTTATGTAAAAATTAAGGAAAAAATAAATTTTACTAAAATATATTCAGGCTGATGATAGCCTATGTATACAATGGTACTACATTTTTTTGATAAAACAATTTATACATATATCGAGGGTACATGCTTAAACATTTTTTACTGATCAGTAAAGTTTGGATACCGCTGCTCTGATCATTTTGTTCTCCTTTTAACTAGTGCTTAATTAGGCATAAAATAATTTCAAAATTTTATACTGAATATCCCAAACTGCTACTTGTAGCCAATTTCACAACTTCAATCAAGATGTACTTTTAGCACTGTTTGTCCGTCTTCCTCCCGCTGCCACCAACCTCTGCCCAAAGCAGTCAGTCATTTCTTGGGGAGTCTACCTCCACACAATCCCCAGAGACCCTAGGGCAGCCATCTTCATCTACTGACAGCCTGCTAACTGGTCTTCCTGTTGCTGGTCTTAACTCCTCCAACCCATCTGAAATATGCTTGTAATCTCTTAATTACCTCTGGATAAAACTTAAACTTTGTAAACAAAAGGTTCTTCATAACCCAGCCCAGGTGTTGCTACCCACAAACTGCATAGCTGGGCCATCCATTTGTGACCAATTTGAAAACTTACTTATGGGGGGTGGATGTGGCTCAAATGGTTAGGCGTCCGTGTCCCATATGGAGGGACCTGCGTTTGATCCCCGGGACCTCCCGATTGAAAACAAAACAAAAAAAAATTATGGCTGCCCACTGAATATGCATACAGTTATGGACATGTTTTTAAGACTGAACATGGAGCTAAGTGGGTAATGCAACTTCATGTAGAGGAGAGTATAACTTACTGCAAATGAAAGAGCCAACTGACAGGCAGACATGGAAAATAAAAGAGCCTATGTATACTAGAATACATGATACATTTTCTTTGAATGCATAAATTTTTCTTTGGCTCAGACTCAAAAGTAAAGAGTTCTACTCAGAAAACAATGTGGTGCTTCTTAGAGCAAGCAAACATTGATGTCAGTCATTTCATTATTGCTGAGTTGTTCGGTATTGATATGAGTCATTTAATCACTTCTAGGATGGAGGCCAAAAATTCTAGTATTCAAAAGTATGCCTCACAAAAAGCACCACTCTACCCTTATATCTAGTCATTCTTCCTTTACCCCACACACTAAACTCCTGTGGTAAAGTCATACCAAACATGCCATCTCTAAGTATGCTTTCCAAGTTTCATCAAAAATTAGTTTTTTTTGTACGCACTGCTGCTTTGCTTAGGATGCTCTTCTGTCTTATTTTCCCCATTAAACTTCTCTTTATTCTTGAGGCTCATTTAAAGATCACCTCATCTGTGATGGTTTTTTAAATCCCAACAGCTCAAGACAAAGTTAGAAATACTTTCTCTGTGCTCTTATAGCATCTTATGAAAACTAATGTGGTATCTATTAATACAGCACTTACCAAATGGTACTGTAGTAACCCACATTGAATGCTCTGAGCTCCTTGAGGAGCTTGTGTCTATCTCTGTATCTGCAGTACCTAATGCAGTGCTTGGCATATAGCAGGTACTTGGCACATGTGGATTGAGTGAATAACTCAGATACTCATAACTCCTTTTTTTCCCCAAAGTATCATCGTCAGTATGATGCTTTACTAGGAGGAAAGGCAGAAGCATAAGAGAATAGGACCAGAATAGCAACAATAGCATCAGCAATCACAATAACTCATTAGGTACTTAGGTTAGGCATTATTCTAAACCTATATATAAATTCATTCATTTCTCACAACAACCTTGCTCTCCCCACTTTACAGATGAGAACACTGAGGGCACAGATAGGCTAAGCAATTTGCCCAAGATCACACAAGTAAAAAAACGCAAAGCTGG
The DNA here is from genome assembly GCA_026826555.1 of Tolypeutes matacus. Lineage (NCBI taxonomy): Eukaryota > Metazoa > Chordata > Mammalia > Cingulata > Chlamyphoridae > Tolypeutes > Tolypeutes matacus. Next base: position 48,662,761 of record JAKSZT010054030.1, read on the forward strand.
CTCCTAGAACAGAAAGGGACTAGAGGGCTTCTGGCACCGGAGGGTTGTATAAAGAACTAAAGTGCCTGCTACTTTGTTCCTTCTCCTGCTCACTCAATATACAACCTGCTTTAATGGGGAAATAGAAGCCCAATTACCAGTTTACTAAAAAGTCTAGAAGTACTGAAGCCCAGAATAAACATATATCATATGCAGTACTGTGTTTGATAAGCTTGCAGATCCTTCTCCGTTTCCCACATGTGAGCCTATCCAAACAGTATTACCCCTGAATTGCAGATTGTGTGACTCCTACCTTTTGTGTGGCCTCAAGAACTGAGTAAGCAAAAAAAAATGTGATCCTCTGAATTTAGGAGCTTTCATTCCCCTTTTGCCAAAAATGTGTTATTAGTAACGGGGTTATGCTTAAAGTTCCTTTAACAAATGTGTGACTTATGCCAAATAACAATGATTTCAGGGGTATGGAAAATTATTTAATCCTCCTGAAAAAAAACTATATTTATTGTGTTAAACTTGGTTTCCCTTTATCCTGGGTATGTATAAAATTAAAATCTTTCAAGAAGAGTTTTAAATTTATAAATATCTTTCTCTTGGTGTTTCCTTAGCTTGTTTTTATAGCATGGAAATCTCTGCCTTGATTCTTTGCTTATGGTGTAGTGTATATGTCTACAATTAATAGGAAAGAAAAAAAAACTGACCTTTCCCTTCTTTATCACTGAAATAATTTCTTTGTGTCTTCTAGGAATTTATTTAACTAATATATTGAAAACAGAAGAAGGCAACCCTGAGGTTCTAAAAAGGCATGGAAAAGAACTTATAAACTTCAGTAAAAGGAGGAAAGTAGCAGAAATAACAGGAGAGATCCAGCAGTACCAAAATCAGCCTTATTGTTTACGAGTAGAATCAGATATCAAAGTAAGTTGAATTATTTGGGGATACATATATCTGATTAAGTTTTTAAGCTGCCTTATGAAAGGCAGATTTATTTGGTTCAGGAGAAAAAGAAAAAGAAAACTTAAAATAAATCATTCAAATTTTCTTATGTCAATTGTTTTCTGAAATCACATTCATGAATTTCAAAATGGATTAAAAACATTTATGTCTTTGCATTTATTTCAGAGGTTCTTTGAAAACTTGAATCCAATGGGAAATAGCATGGAAAAAGAATTTACAGATTATCTTTTCAACAAATCCCTAGAAATAGAACCACGAAACCCTAAGCCTCTTCCGAGATTTGTAAGAATCATATTTATATATTTTTTACCTTTATATGTTTTTTTGTAGTTGTCATCTACATCTGGTGATGTCATCACTACCATATGTGTTACTCAGATTAGATTTCTATAAAGATATTCAAGGATAAAGTGCACATATGATGGTTAAAAGTAATGAATAAATGTTTAATAAATATGCCCAGGAATATTCCACTTAGCTCCAAATAAATGAACATTAATATTAATTTGAACAAATCCTGATATGCTAGACAAAGAAATTATACAAATATATGTTTTTATTGGGTTCTTTAACAAATATTATTCAATATTTATTTTAAGGGCAGGAAATTGATTAATTTATACTGATTTACTTAAAATTACTAACTTTTTAAAAGTAATGATTTATTAGAACTTATAACTATGGGTCAGCTATAAAAATATCAGATTTGGCTAAAGATACTTTCTTTGGAAAAATAAAGTTTCCATTGTTTTTTTTTGTTTGTTTTTTTTGTTTTTTTGTTTTTTTTTTTTTTAAAGATTTTATTTATTTATTCATTGCTGCTTGTGCTCGCTGGGTCAGCTAACCACGCTGTGCGGGTGGGCTTGCCTTCACCAGGAGGCCCCGGGAACCGAACCCGGGGCCTCCCATATGGTAAACGGGAGCCCTACTGATTGAGCCACAGCCGCTTCCCTCCATTGTTTTTTATTACTTATCAGTGCCTGGTTAAATTTAAGTACAGTATCACCTCACTGATCTGAGCATGATCTCTCTTACTCATAAAAAAAAAATAAAAACCAGGAAGTAAACAAAAATAGCTTTTAAGCAACTAAGATAAATCTAATAAAGTCTATGAACTAAAGCTTATGCAGTTACCTCCCAGGGAAATTTCTCAAGCCCTAAAACAGTCTTTGTATTAGTCAGCCAAAGGGGTGCTAATGTGAAATACCAAAAATGGGTTGTTCGTTATAAAAGGATATTTATTTGGGGTAGAAGTCCACAGATACCAGGCCATAAAGCGTTAAGTTTCTTCTCTCACCAAAGTCCATTGTCACGTGTTGGAGCAAGACAGCTGCCAGGGTTCAGGCTTCTTGGGTTCCTCTCTTCCAGGGGCTGCGTTTCTCTCCTGGCTTAGCTCCTTTGGTTCCTTCACAAGGTCAGCTGTAGACTATCAGGCGAACGGCTCACTTCTTTTCTCCTGGGGCCTTCTCTCCACTATCAAAACTGCTTCTCAAAAACTGCTTCAACTCTGTTCTTGCCATGCCTTTTAATTTGATTCCCCACCCACCAGGGGGTGGGGTTCAACGCCCTACTGATGTGGCCCAGTCAACGCCCTAATCATAACTTAATCATGCCCAGATTAACAGGTCAGTTTACAAGCATGATCCAATTATGTTTTTGGAATTCATAATTACATCAAACTGCCCAACTGCAACAGTCTTTAATAAAGATGGATTAAAAACAGCAAATTAGAAATAGGTTGATAGTATGCTCCAGTGAGATCACTTTGAGAAGTGCTTACTCTGCAAGGAAAATGCCATAAAATTAAAGCATGCACAGACGAAAATTCAGGCAACCCAAGCATTTGTAAATAACTCAAATGGTTCTGATATCACTGCGTTATAGCAGAGTAAGGTATTATAATTTATAATGATGAGTCTGGCTTTTTCAGCAAGGTATTCATTCAAAATAGTCTTTTTAAAAAGCTAGAGAAATACACAACATATTTTAGAAAGATTTCCATCCAAAATTATTAAAATAATAAATACTCCAGTATTTCTAGGATTAAAACTTGAAGAAATTCATTGCCTAACAATTTAGATAGCCAGGGCTTTAGTGAAATGAGGTGTGAAATGCTCTAACCTACACACTTTGATTTGAATCATTATATAACTTCTTCCTTAATAGTGATTTATGATTTTCCTAGATAGTATTTGAATTTTATCAGGCCTTCCTTTCTATTGTGCTGTTTCACATAATATATTTCTTTTGATATGTCTACAGCCAAAAAAATATAGCTATTCCCTAAAATCTCCTGGTGTTCGTCCATCAAACCCAAGACCAGGTACCATGAGACATCCCACACCTCTGCAACAGGAGCCAAGGAAAATTAGTTACAGCAGGATCCCTGAAAGTGAAACAGAAAGCACAGCATCTGCACCCAATTCTCCAAGAACACCGTTAACACCTCCTCCTGCTTCTGGTGCTTCCAGTACCACAGATGTTTGCAGCGTATTTGATTCTGATCATTCGAGCCCTTTTCACTCAAGTAGGTGCTAAATTTTTAATTGCTTTCAAGTAATTGCCAGTTTTATACATGCTAAAGTATTTCTATGTTTTATATATTATTTTTTGTGAACTTGTAGACCAGTCAAATATCATTTCAATTCCAGCAACTTTCCAATTTTTAAAAAATATGTTAGAACAGCCCTCTGTAAATTTATTACATTTGACTGGAAGGCCTGATGGTCAAATTGGTAATTTAAACTTCATTTGATAATTTGTTTTCAATTTTTGGATTTAAAAGGAATCCCTCATATCAAGGAGAAACAAAGATAACTCTTAAAATCTGCAGTGGGGAGCGATGTGGCTCAAGCCGTTGAGCGCCTGCCTCCCACATGGAAGGTCCCGGTGCCGTCTGAAAAAAAACAAAATCAAACAGCAGGGAAAACAAGCAAAAAAACCAACTCAGGGAAGCCGATGTGGCTCAGTGGTTGAGTGCCGGCTTCCTACATAGAAGGTCCCAGGTTCAATCCCCGGCCCCTGGTACCATAAAAAAATAAATAATCTGCAAGGAGAGTCAGTTCTGTGTTTTCAAATGCTGTCTCCAAAATTATTGTATTTGAATACTACTCAGGACACACCATCTTCTCCCCACCAAACTGCAGTAGCTTCTGATTTCACAGTGTATCCAAATCAAATTTCGGGAAGCGGGTATAATTAGTTGGTTGAGCGCCTGATTCCCATGCATGAGGTCCTGGGTTCAATCCCCTGTACTTTCTTAAAAAAATAAAATAAAGTTTTAAAAATCAAACTTCTACTTAACCCTTTCTCAGTTTACCCCATCTGGCTAATAGTATATAGTGCCTTCTTCTACACTGTCTGTGCTTTCAAGCCCAGTCATAAAAATCTCACAGACTCGATACTATTTCTTTTCCCTCTCATTTCTAGGCCAGCACTGTCCAATAGAAATATAATCTGAACCACATGTGTAATTTAAAATTGTCTAGTAGCCACATTAATAAAAGTAAAAAGACTTAGGTAAGATTAATTTTAATAGTACACTTTATTTAGCCCAGTATATCGAAAATATTATCATTTCAACAGATAACCACTATGAAAATTTATTAGTGAGATATTTTACATTATATTTGTTCTAAATCTTCAAAATCCAATGTGCATTTTACATATACAGCACATCTCAGTATGGAGTAGCCACATTCAAGTACTCAATAACCACGTGGCAAGTGGCTACCAAAATGTACAGCTTTGAAGAGGCTGCCGTTTATATCTAAATGCTTCCATTTAGTCTCTAATCCATTTGATGGGGAACTTTAAAGCTCTACTAAGAGCATTTGTTCATTATTAAATGAAAACTTTAACCCTCTCATGATCACTTTTGTACACTCTTGTAGAACTAAGGTTCTAACTTAGTATTTGACAGAAAGGAATCCAATACTGATAGGCAGCATGATGTAATTATGTGGAAGGAATTTGAGAAACACTGACTTAGGAAATATGAATCCTGCTTTGTCATCCCTATCTGCTAATGCACTTTCTGATTTTAGATAAAATATTTTTTCTGTGCCTTCCAAGAGTCAAACTAGATTTGAAAATTCTAATTTATTCTCCCCACCTTACCAAACTCCTAAATTAAATAATAAAATAATACTAGCATTTTTTGCGGTATACCTGACCTAAAATCATTATTCTGACCCATTTAACTTTTTGCAGGTTTTTTTCCCTATAGCAGATGGCTAAAGTCTATATTTACAAGGATTCACACATAAATGAATTATTGAAACGTATAAGTGTCATCTATTGCAAATTCTACTTCTCTTAGTTCAAGAAGTAACTGAAAATGGAAGAGATATATGCACATTAAATTCCCTACTACTTTACTACTAAATCTTTAAATGATTAGTCAAACGAGGAAGAGGGAATCATTTTGCAATGCAATGCTCTGGATCCGTGCTTTGTCGTTTGTGGCCCTGGAGCACTCACTGTTTATTTAAACAGCAGGACAAGTGGAGAAAATACTGTTCCAGGAGTTAGGCTTTGTGTTTTCTCAATTTCTCTTAATGATAAAAAAAAATTCCTATTACTACACTCTTTGCTCTTCGTAAATATTGAAAATAACTGATTTTTGAAATCAAGAAAACCAGCATAATACAAAATCATGTATATACTCAATCCCTTACAAAAAAACATATCATTAGCCCATCTTTATTAAAGGTCCTCACCTGCTTTTGACCCCACTCCTGCTTAGCCCATCTGCTAGTGACCCAAAGCCCCCAAATTGCTACCTATCGTGTTGCTACCAGAGTGAAAACCAACTTCCTTGTTTCCCTCAGGACCTGGCAGGAAAGAACTGCCATGCCTACATTCTTAGGTCAGCAGAGCATATTCCACTCAATACAATGCAGAGAAAGTTCCATTGCTTATGTTTTTCAAAAGGCCAAGTTTCACTAAAATTTTTAATCAGTTATAATAGTACTCTTTTTTGCTTCTTATAGTAGTTTTATTTTTGCAAAATAATGTAGTCTTAAACTGATAATTAATTCTTTCAACCAGTATCTGTTGCATATCTCACTCCTTGCTAAGCACTTGTACATCTTTTTGGTAAAGTTTACAATCTTACTGAGAGATGGAAAATAATCATAGTACAAAAGAGAGTCAGAGTTAAATGCTATAAGAGTTTAGAGAAAGATGACCACAGAGTAGACAAGAATGGGCACAAAAAGGTATGTGGTAAAGTCAGGAAAGGGAACTGGCCACCTAATTCATACTGCCACATCCACACTTACATTCACAATTTTGCTCCATGCCTTTCCCTGGCCAGTTCCATCCTCTGAGGTGATGGCGACAGTGGCTGGGAAAAGAGGAAAGACCAACCAGCTCGCTGCTTTGCCTCTGCTGCTGTAGCAAGGAGGGGGAAACGGTGAAGTGCCTTTCAATTACCTGGGCATGAAAGGGGGTCCAGAGTTCTGACTGGATGTGTATGCTGCAGACGGGCTTCATCTCTATCCATTCATTAGTAGGGGAAGCTCTGACAAGAGAAATATGTATTCCAAGTATCTCAAACTGAAATATGTTTTCTTCATGGAAACCTTGTAGGTGATCAGTTTCTAATCTCAAATACATTTGAGTTTACCAGACTTTTTGGGTTTAAGAAGTTACCTGTCATGTATATCATTTTTTCTATAGGAAAATGCTTGTTCCTATTTCAAGAATGGCTACTTTATAAATTGGGGGATATCTTTAACAATGGTTTCAACCCTCCTGTACACTTTAATCCCCTGGGGAGCTTTAAAAAAAAAAAAAAAAAGAACAAACCTACACCCAGCCCGGGCTTGAATTAGACTGACATTAGCACCTGGGCATCAGTAGTTTTTAGAACAGAGGTTCTTAACAAGGGGTCTGAAAGCTTGAATTGAAAGTTAAAAAAAACATTATTCTTGTGGGGAACGTGTTGGTGCAGAATGATATATTTATTAAATAATACACATTATAGTGTGGACTTAGTAAGGGGTCCTGACTGGCAAAGAAGTCCATGGAACAAAAAAGGTTAAAAACCCTTGTTTTAGAAGCTCCCTCAGGGGATTCTAATGTGCAGCCAAGATTGAGAACCACTCATCTGCAGTCTGGGGTTTGTACCTAACAAATTAATACTAATTTCTAATTAATGGGATTTCATTCCTAAGTCATAATCAAATTTTTTCAGTGCCTGGCTGTTAAGAATTTCTAGCATATATTTATTTACAACACACATAATTTTTAAAGGGATTTGTTTTTCTTTGCTTTTTTTTTTCCCCAGCATTTTCCAGGCAGTGGGTCCAAGCAATTAGTTTATAGTGAAGAATCAGAAAAATGCCCTAGATTTACTAAATGCATCGATTTAAGCCTGTGCTATATACAAATATGATCAAAGCCAAGTCTATATCTGTGTACACATGTGCATGCATATGTATAATCATTCTTTCAAAAATATTGCAGTTTGTAGCAATCATGAACTTTGTGTTTTGATTTCCTTCCTACATTATACTAAGTGCACTACCATGTTCTTGAGGCTACTCTCCAGGAGGCAATGATATTTAATCATATTTATTTCCTTTCCAATAAAAGTGAGAAATATATAAGTAGATAAATACTAGAGACAAATAATTCTTTTGTCCCTATTATGTCACAGGTGCCTATAAATAGTGAAGATAACCATTGACAGAGCAACAGCCATATCAAAGTAACAAATGAATTTTAATCTTCTGAAAGATAACTTATTAAAATTAGCTGAATTGCTGCACTGAATAACTATGGTTTCCAAATAAATATCAGTACAAATGGAAAGGAGAGTTTCCTATATAAAATGTGTCTAAGCACCAAATGTTTATTAATTTTTTTAAAAAAATGCTTAAGAAAACAGGAGGAAAAAACACGATGTCACTTTGAATCCTGTTTGGTAATAAGCAAGCCTGTTCTTTTGTAATGAGAACATATATCCCAAGAACATTTTTCAAAGATATATTAGTTAGAAATCTCCCTTTTATTTTTCAACTTACATAAAATCAATTTGCTATATAATGTTTCACAGCAACTTTGAGTTTATAAATTAATCTTTAGTAAATGGCATATTTCTAAAAGTCTTCCAATAATACAGTATGTTTTAGTTTTCTCATGAATGCTTTTCATTTAATTATGTTGACATTAAGTAGTGAATCTAAAAGGACTCTTCAAAATTTCCAATATGATTTTAACTCAAGTTAATTATTTTTTTTTCTTCTCAAAAATAAGTAGTTGTGTGCTTATACTAAAAACTTATAGCACTCTTTTATCATAAATCAGTTTTTACAGATGACTTGAATATATCGATGAAAGAAAAAAAATCTACTTTTTCTTGTTTCCTTTCACAGGCAGCGATACCGTCTTTATCCAAGTTACACTGCCCCATGGCCCAAGTTAGTATATTTGGTTTAAGACTCATGATACTCGCTTTGGCTTTAAAAACCAAACCAAGTGTAACCTTTCCTGCTAAAACCCTTCTTGGGTCCGGTAGCATTGGTCCCTTGCTTGCAACATCTTGGAAGTGAGGCCTTCACTTGTGTTATTATTACTTTTGATCATAAATTATTTGCTTAAATATACTTTTCATGCTTTTTTGTAAAATCTTTTTTCTCTTTTAAAAGAACATATTAAATGGGTGGCTTCACATTTAACCACTAACTATAGAGTTCTAAATATATTTTAATGCTCAACTTTGAGAAAGGAAGCAAGAGCATGCATGCGCATATGGGAATGCTGGCAAATACATGTAGTGTCACTTAGCTCAGTGACGGCATAAATCATAGGTAAATCACTGTTATTTGACTTTAGAAAAACTGTCTTATAATTTTAATTATTTAATTGGTAAGGCCTAAATAACTAATCACTGATATTAATGAGTAAATTAAAGTTTCATTTTAGCTATTTGCTTTTAATTTTTAAGTAAACTAACAATTCTCTAAGCTATTCCATAAATTTTAAGCTAATAAATTAATATTTTCTTACTGTCTTTTCATATAAATGGTCTCAAAATGTATACAATGGAAAGTGTTAATTTTGAGCTAAATTAATTGTATGTAGTCTCTTAAGAAAAAAGGTAGGTGATCAAAGTACTGACATTTAAATAATAGTACACAAAGCATTCTTTTTTAAGTTCTGTATCGTTATAACGTTGGCAAAATCTGTCGTTTAATGCTTAAAGGAAAAAAGAACCTGCCGAGTATAATTTTAAGAGTATTTTAAAAGTACTTTTCTACTATCTTTTTTACAGTACTCATAAACTAGCTAACAGTACACCTAAGTGTTGTTCACAGTAATTATTTATATGTCTACATTATACCCTTGTCACCATAAATGTCTGTAAGATAGGTTCAAATTAGAAGCTTTACTACCTTTTTTGTGCCTGTTCACCAAACAAGTCAGGCCTACTAGATTTTAATGTAATTTCTCTTTTTATCATTAGGGTTGCTTCAGTCATCTTGACCAGCTCAATCACAATTAAAAGTTTGGATTACAGTACGATGAGCTTCATTTTGCTTACATACCAAACAGAACCTATACCTAAGCAATGAGGAGAGACTTCTCCCCCAGACCCTAGATTCTCTCCCTAGCATCCTTAAGAGAATTGCTGGGGCAAGACATTGGGGGAAGTAGTTAAGATCAAAATCTCTCTTCACAGGGACTATCCAGTAAGAGCAGGGCAATTCTATACTAATAAAGTCAGAGGGAAGAAATGAGCCCATCATAAAACCTCAAGAAAAACTACCATTCCAAAGGTTTTTGATAGTTTGCTGTCTCTCCCATAAATCTGAGAATCAGACCCAATTAAAAGTACCAATAATAGATTAACAGTGGAATGTTATTTTGCTCAAAATGCAAAATAACAGAATATCTTAGGCAGCTTTTTTCTGAAAATTCTGCTAAGAAATTTCTGCATGCTTTTGTCGCAGTTTGCTTTAATAAATAAAGTACTATTTGAGTATTAGTTTATTGAATTGCTTTTGAAACATACATCTATACATTTCTTTTAATAAATATAAGCAGCTTCCAGTTAAGCCTTTTCAGGAATAATAAATGAAATGAAATTTCTGTGAACTTTTTAAAAAATTTAATATTCTATAGGATCTGCTTCAGTATCATCTATAAGTTTAACCAAGGGCACTGATGAAGTGCCTGTACCCCCTCCTGTTCCTCCACGAAGACGACCAGAATCTGCCCCAGCAGAATCTTCGCCATCTAAGGTAAAGTAGAAACTCTTATCTGACAACTAGTATTGTTACAGTTACATTATTATCCGTTGCTTAATAGTTTAGGTCTCACTGGGATAGGTTAACATTTCAGAGATTGGGCTTAATAGTGCTTAAACGAGAATTAAATATGGATTTGCCATGCAGTAATAATTATTTCTTCTGAAGGTAGTTTTTTCGTATGTTTTCAAAACCCTTGTAAAGCAAAAGCTATGGTACTGTCAAGGAAAAAATAAGTTTTAATCTATAAAGTATGAATTATTTAGCCTTAAGCGGTTCTTTAAAAATTTAAACTGATATGGTTCTGTATATGTGAGTACAAAAACAAAAGAAGCCTGAAGCTTTGTGTGGAAGGCACATAAGTGAAACTGTATTTTAGCATATAATAAAAGTTACCTAATTTTTAAATTGTGAATAACATGCTTTAAAATGGAGATGCTCTTATATGGAGCTTTCATGAAAATTCAGGGCTGGAAGAAAACTTAATGGCTCATAATAGCTATTTTTCCCCCACCTGTTTAAATTTCTTGTTTTGCCAAATGTTAACTTAATTCAGTGGTTCTCAGGCCTGTCCAAAAGACAGAGTACCTGGTCAAGTCAAGACACTGCAGAACATCATAAAATGTTAATACAGTAAATTTTAAGTTGTCAAATTAACAGGTAATTTATACTACATCAGAAATCCTCTTATACTAGATTGAGTGATAGGCAAGCAGTAGCAAACAATAAAATTTCCAGGTAAAATCTTAAAATTCAGAAAAAAATTTTTGCTATGAACTAGCAAAACTTCCTGATCTACACCTAGAGTTCTACCAATAGCATATTTGAAAACCCCATCTTAATTCTTAATATACTCATGGTACTACATAAATTATTAATAAATGTATTTTATTCTTTTTTTTTTTTCTATTGTGTTAGATTATGTCTAAGCATTTGGACAGCCCCCCAGCAATTCCTCCTAGGCAACCCACATCAAAAGTCTATTCACCACGATACTCAATATCAGACCGGACCTCTCTATCAGACCCTCCTGAAAGCCCTCCCATATTACCACCACGAGAACCTGTGAGGACACCTGATGTTTTCTCAAGCTCACCACTACATCTCCAACCTCCCCCTTTGGGCAAAAAAAGTGACCATGGCAATGCCTTCTTCCCAAACAGCCCTTCCCCCTTTACACCACCTCCTCCTCAAACACCTTCTCCTCATGGCACAAGAAGGCATCTGCCATCACCGCCATTGACACAAGAAGTGGACCTTCATTCCATTGCTGGGCCGCCAGTTCCTCCACGACAAAGCACTTCGCAACATATCCCTAAACTCCCTCCAAAAACTTACAAAAGGGAGCACACACACCCATCCATGCATAGAGATGGACCACCACTGTTGGAGAATGCCCATTCCTCCTGAGTTCCTCTGACTGGGACGTACGTTTTCCTAGCCCCAAATCCATTGCTGGCAATGGATGCACTGAATGTGCCAGCACTGAGGAGTTACAATGGGAACTCCAAACACTAACGACTCTACTTCAAGATGCAGTATAAGACAATGAATTTTAACCTGGACATAATTATAAAATGAAAATGGTTTTCCAATTTAGAATATAGAAAAATTGATCTAGAGGAAGTGGACAACTGATTGCACCTGAAAATCAAGTTCAAGGGACTTTTCCAGCCAATAGGCAGAGGTCCCCTTTTGTGAAGTGATCTTTATCATTAAAGGGATGGAAAACACAGTCTAGTGTCCAGCAGGCCCACATGACGACAGTTTTTGTAATTCAAAATATTATGCACTTTTTAAAAAATCTTAAACAGGGATCTTATCCTTCTTTGTTTCCTTTGCTTTACTCTTCCTGTTTTAGAATATTTTCTTAAAAATCACTTAAATGACTGTGAGGAAAGGCTGTGGTACCTGACCTTGTTGGAATCAAGGCCCAGCGCTGTACTACAGTCCTGTTTACAGATTATTACAGTGAATTGAATGGGTACCGAGGCTTCACCAAAGAGGTACTTTGTTTTTGCTTTTTTTTTTTTTTTAAAGAATAATTATACCAATTTTAAGAGCATTCCCCACCCACACACCCAAACACCCACCATATGGTGGTGTTGCCTTTAAACGAGAAGTTTTGTGTCATTAACATGACAGAAGAATTTTTTTTTTTTAATGTAACTGTCAAGTATACAATTTACATTTAGGAGACTGTTAATCTATTCTAGATTTTCATTTCCCCTCTTCTCCCACAAAGGTTTACTGGTAACCCATGTCATGGCTCGTAGCTGTCCCTCTTACCATACTATGGAAATGCAGCCACTCAATGTGAAAAGGAGCACTTGCTGGGCATCACAGACACCAGTCATGTTTTACTAATTGTTGAATAATCAGCATATCTAGAATTACGTTGCATTGCCGAAATCATGTGTATATAGTGAATGTTGCATAATATACCTGGCAGGTCTGTTTTAATTTAATTGAATAAAGATACAAATACTTTGTTTGGCTGGCATATATTAAATTATTATATGGAGAAATGGTTGATTCTTATTTCTTTCAGTTGAAACACACACACACAAACACTAAGAACAAAAGCTCATATTGTGGTACGCCTTGGTTTCTAGTTCTGGATGTATGTATTAATATTAAAGAATGATCTAAGGTTGCAGTTTGGCATGTAGGAAAATACTTGGCTAGAATAGGATGGGTATCTTTTAAGCGGAACCTTGTAAGTTTTTTAGTTTCTAGGCAACATGTATACTGTTTGTTAAAGTTTATCTTGCTTGAGGTCTGCTGCTCTATCAGAACTATTCATAATAGAACATCTATCTATGTCATTACTCTCATAATATGGATTATTCATTAAATCTATGTACTACTCTTCTGAGTCTAACAAATATTGTGACTGAAATGCATGCAACTTTTTGAAGAAAAAAGTTTTATTAATCTGCTATAATGTCTGTGAAATGTGCAGTATTCCATCCTTAGAGAGTAATCAGTTTATCAGTATCTGCATGTGTCCTCTGAATAATGAAACATTTGAGCAAGTCTGTTAACCCATGTCAATAGACATTTTTAGAAGTGCTGCATCATAGTGGAACCCTAGTACTTTAATAATTTACTGTATTTATTGGAGCATTATAACGTACATCGTGATAGTATAGTATATAGTCTTTTAAAGAACAGAAAGTATGTTGATTGCATCATCATTAAGCTGCCCATCCTATCATATCCTTTCTTATTTATTTGTTAGAGTTGAATCTTCTTTGTTTAATATCTGTGCCATTCCTATGCTGGTAACCATTTCCCCTTTGTAAAATGTCTCCTCTTTTAAAAGTCTTTTAAAAAAAAATGACTTCAAATCCTGTCTTGGATACAGAATGTCCATAATACCTATTCATTCAGAAAATATTTAAGCCTACTTACTAGTGCTGCTACAGTTAACCATAACACACGTTCCAGAAATTTCCCATGATTTTTTATTAGGCCAGCCTCAATGTCCCTAAGATTTCCCCTTATATTGCTTATTGATCATTTCTCTTTTTAATTACCCCCACCCACACTCCAAATGAGAACCTGAGAAAAAAGTCACATTGGAGCCTAGCCAGTGTGTTAGCCTTCAGTAAGGTCATGACCTCTTCAACCTGCCTGATCCTCTAAAGAGGAAAAACTCAGATGTGGAGTTTTAATCATACTTCTCCCAAAGGGAACCATTCTTCCACCCTGTGGTTCTAGGAGACCACCTCACTGTGCATCAGCTTTATATGCATTGTGGTTAAGGGGATGTTTTTATTCTGAAGTGCATCATTTAGGTAAAAATATTTCTGCAGTGGTAATGGATTAGAAAAATTCTATTTGGATATAATTAGGTGGAGGTGGGAAAAAAACTATTTTTGCCTTCTTCACATGTGAAACATCAAATAGATGACAGATTTATCCTTTGTCATAACTAAAATATATTTTATCAGGGATAAGAAGTGCTGGAAGATAAATGCATCAGTACAAAATTCTGCTTTTGAACGGAGGACATTACAAGACAGTTAATGCAGCATGACTTTGTTTTAAAACCACATACCAAAATGTGGAACATTTTCTTTTAGAAATGGAAATATTCTTAAATGTTTACTTATCTTTGAATCATAACATGAAAAAAGTATTTCAAGGTTGAATTTACTTAGTGGACCGATAACCAATATAATAGAGTGGGAGGCTTTTCATATCTTAGCACTTTCTAAAATAAGAAATGTGTCTATGTTTCTAAATTTAATAAAAGACTGAGATTGTTTACTCTTCCCAGTCCTCCAAATGTATTTTAAGACTACAAATTATCAGAAAATATAAAAACGTTCAAAGTTTGCTTAATTAAAGGCCGTTGGCCATCAGATAATGTGTTCCGGAGGTTACTATGCTCTAACAACTCAAGGGTGTTTTACTGGATCTGAATTGAACACAGAGCATGATGCCACCCTCACTGAACTACAATCAGCAGAACAGCCTAGTGAACAAGTACTATTCAGTTACAGGCTATATTATGGTTCTAAATTCTTCCTTCATGGTTTTATTTTATTTTTTTTTCATAAATCGAAAATCACACAAACCAAAAATTAGTTGGAATTTATGATCATGATCTTGTTTTAATTCTCAAGGTTAGCTTACTTTAATGGTGTATTTAATTGTTTGTCTCTTAATATGATGGCTTAAATTCAGATTTTTGAGTGGCTTTGCAAAATAAATCATGGAAATGAGATGGAGAGTGTCCCAATTTATTAGGGTGTACATATTGAGGAAAGCATTTTTTTCCCCTACAGATTTAGAAAGGAAAAAAAAAATGGAACCATATATTTCTTAGTATTCTGTGGATAGGTTCATTTATTCTTTACACCTATATTGTGTGACTTTTGTGTAGGTCCTGTTGTGTTGCAAATATCAGTAAAATAAATCACAAAGCTAGTATTAGTTTGGCTGAAAGAGAATTATGTAGTAAAAATTAATTATAAGGGAAAGTGATTTACTTCAGTATTTTTCTCTTTTAAAACATCTTATTACTGGCTTTTAAAAATCATTTAATAATCCCTTATACATGAGCCAATGAGATATTTTGAGCTCTAGTTAAGAAGCATGAAGTCTATTAGATAAACAATGAAAGCACTTGTAACTTGTTTTGTAAATTTCATGCCTTATTTTCCATTTCTGACACCGTAAAGTGCATTTTCTGTCGACTGTGAGCAAACTTCCCTTTTGCCTTTAATGACAATAGTGCATTAAGTAGCCAGATGCTGCAAAATTAGAAAGCAAGTTAGCTAAAGGAGGATCACGTTGGACCACCATGCAAAGAAGCAAGAAGCATAACGGGCAGAGTCACATGTGGTGTGACTGGGGAGAGTGCACCTGTGCAGATGCATGCCACTTTCAGTAGCTGCCAAATGTGCCTTTAATTAAGAACATCTCTAATTTTTTTTTTTTTTTCCCAGATCAAGTCAGCATTTGGGGGTGGGATCAGGGCAGGGGGCTTTAGGGTGCAAATATCTGGTGAACCCACCAGAGAAGAAGCCTTTGTTTGTCAAAGTGACATGTATAATTTTAGTTAAGATGTGTTTGTGTATATATGTGTATTTGCCTTTGTTTAGTAGCACAGTTATTTGCTAAAATAATTAATTGTCCATAAAATTACGCCGTCAGTCTTACTTTAATGTAAGAATAATGTGTGGTCTATACATCTAATGTGGCCTTTGCACCTAACCATGTTCGTAGGTAATCTTTGTACTCTGTGTGCAGCAGTGTTTGGTTTGCATTTAAAGTGAAAATAATGGTTGTTATTTTTCTGGCATTACTAAGATAAATTGAAAAAATAATAAAGAAAAATGCCTTACATAGCCCACAAGTGTATTGTTTTTGCATGTATTGATTTTAGAGAGCAGCATTTTTTAATGTCATTAGTGGATCTCATTTAGTTCATACTTTCCATATAGAAATAAGTGGCTTTTTTATCATGGTTTTGCTTTGGAGGCACTTTTCCTTTATCAAGTTATTATAAAAGGATAAAAAGGACTTCAGTATTTCTTTCTGTGCTAAATCCTATGATTACAGTGAGTGGGAGGCCCCCAGGATGAAAATTCTTCATTTAAAGTGATCTTGGGTGTCACTTGGATGAAGTTTCAGAGGGCTGAGGCATTCATATTCCATAAATGAAGTGTTGTGGGTTTTTGTTTGTTTGTTTTAAGGTGGTACCAGGGATTGAACCCAGGACTTTGTACATGGGAAGCAGGCGCTCAACCACTAGAGCTACATCTGCTTCCACAGAGATAAAGTTATAAGGTATCACAATTGTCTGACAGGCAGGTTTGCTATGACTGAATGGAACATGGCAGCCTGACTTTTAGCAATTCTTTTTAGGCTTAGCATGAAAAGATATACTTTATAAACTATAAAGCATTATGCAATTGTGAAGTTATGCAAAGTGAATATGGAAGATAAAAACTGATGAATGTGTAAAGATCCAACCCCTTTTTTAAAAAATTGAGGAAAGTGAGGCCTGGGGAAGTGAGATGACTTAGCCAACATCATGTGGCAGTTAGTGACTGATAACATGAACTAAGTTTTGTCAGGACTGATCCCTAGTATTCGAAGGACTACTTTCAGGTATACCTAAAATTCATTGGTGATTTTTTTTCCCTAGTTTAAAGACTCAAAATCTTTGGTTTGTACAAATTCCATATGGAAGGCTACTGTGAAATCTAAGCATGTGTTATTGATCATATTCTAGGTATTCAGTTTAATAGCGATAGGAAAATAATGTTAGGACTGATGTTAGACAAACCTGATTCTTAATTTTCTCTTGAAACATCACTTCTGCGCTTTGACCAGGTGGTTTGCTTTTTTAACTTATTTTAATCGTGTTAGCTCAATTTTCCAGTATATACAGGAAAAAGATATCTAAGCATTTAAGTCTCTGGGTACAGCCCACAACTGAACCTGCCTTTTTGCAGATGGATGCATGGTTTCCAGAAACAAGGGGGCTTTGCTACAGTGTAATTCTCAGAAAGCAGTTTAAGGCCATTCTAACACTTTAGGACCCTTGATTCTCATTGAAGGCAAGAAAAAATATAGACCCTTTAGAAACTATTTTCTCTACCTTAATGACTCATCAAGAAAAGAAAGAGTCAAGTGGTAGAATAAAAAGAGCAGGTACTTCAGAACCAGACACATTTGTGTTTACATTCTGGTTCCATTGCTTATTAGCTGAGTGATGTTGGGGAAGTTATTTAACCAATTCTGAGTCTTTGTTCCTCATCAGTACAAGGAAGTTAATAGATAGACTATTTGGGCTTATTGTGAAATTGAAAGGTAATATATGTGAAGCACAATGCCTTTCACAGCATAGGTGATAAATGGTAACTAAAGCTATCTGTTTGCCTGCTTTATAGATACCTTTCCAGTTGGTTGGTCATCCTGACAGCTCTTTAATTGTATTCCTTATTATGTGGCTTCCTTTGATGTTTATTGTCACCTAAATTGGATATTAGGATATGATAAGGGCCCAACTGTTCAACATTCAACAAATATTTATTTATTGACCTAGGTATGGTTCTGATATTAGGAATATAGTGGTAAAACAGACAAAAATCCCTATCAGGGGGCTTATATTAGATAAATAATAAGCATAATAAATAAGTAGATTGTGTGTTAGAATGTTGTAACTGCTGTGGTAGTGACTAGAGATGTGGGGGATGGGAGAGGTGAAATTTTAAGTGGGACGGTCAGAGTTAGCCTCATGGAGAAGGTGACATACACGTAAAGACTTCAAGGAGGTGAGGGAATGGGACTTGCATGTATCTGAGAAAAGAACATGCCAGGTTACAGGAAGAGCCAGTTCAAAAGTCCAGGGACAGGAGCATACTTGGTGTATCTGAGGAATAATGAGGCCACTCTGTCTAGAGAGAAGTGAATGCAGGCAGAATAGAAGATACTATCAGAAGTTTCATGGGGTCCAAATCTTTTGAGGCTTTATAAGTCCTTGTAATGACTTTGGTTTCTGTCAGAGAAATAGGGGGGAAGGAACCAGCAAATATACTAAGAAATTGCTGCCAATGAAAAAAAGATGAAAATTAGGCAATTGTTGTGTCCTTGAGGCCTAGTAAAATATTTTAGAAGGAGGGAGTGATCAACATGTCAAATGCTACTGATAGCATTAGCAACGTGGAAATCACTGGTGTTCAGGGGAGTAGTATGGGCAAAAGCCTGGGCTTACTGAACATATAAAGAAGGGAGGAGAGGCACTGGAGAGAGATCCTTTTTCAAGTTTTACTTTATAAAGGGAAGCAGAGGAATGGAACATAGCTGGAAGGATCAAGAGAAGATTTTTTTTTGTTTTAAAGATGGAGAAATAAGAGCATGCTTGTATGCCGATATACTTGCCCCCAGCTGAAAGGGAAAATGTGAGGTTGAGAAGAGAGGGGATGCAATCTAGTGCTAAGTGGAAACCACTCACTTAGAAAGAAGCACTTCTAGGAACAGTTCTTTACAGTGGATGAGTAAATTCATCCCCTAATTCAGAGGAATAGGTTTATATACATGGGGAAGAAACAATGCATTCAGTTTTCCTGCTAAGAATTAGCATTTACTGCTTCTGTCTCTGAAAGGATGAGGAAAGAGAGAGGAATAAAAATATCTCTCTTTTGCAGATAAGAGGCTTGTTTGTACAATTTATTAAAGATTATGCACTAAGCTCTTAGAAGACAACACTAGATTTTGGAAAACAAAAATTATTTGGTTTTGGGATAAAAAGCTTGACTATTTTGAATTTATAACATTTCCCCCAAAAGTTTTTTTTTTCCAGCATTGTTAAATTCATATCCTTATGTTCTTATATGTTTAAAACTCAGGTCTAATGTCACACATCAATTTCTAATATTTTTTCCTTAAAATATATAGGTCTTCATCAGTCTTTAATTTTTTTTTTTTATTTAACCTATGTCCCTTTTTAAGAAACTAGATCTCACCCTTTTCTCCTAACCCTCCCCACTACAAGAGGCTCACTGGCCTACATGCCATAAATATTAGGATGCTCAGACCCTGAGAGTGCTGTACTCACATCTTTACATCAAATCAACTTTCAAGATATGAGAAGCACAAGTGTCCCAAAAGCATTACTGTTTTAGGCTCAGGAAGAAGGTTATTAATGGTGATGTTTCAACAAAAAATTTAGTCTGAAAATTAGATTTAATTTTGTTATGCAACTTAATGAAGAACCTTCATTTTATCATTTTTATAAGTACATTGTTGATTTTATGGAATATACAGTCACATAAATTTTATCAGTTTTCTATATTTTAGGTAAGTATAATCAAAAATTCAATCTATGGGTAGGTCTGAGTGCTAAAGTTTACATTGTAGGTCATCCACTTTAAATTTCAGTGAGCTAAAGAACCACCTGCGTGCACTGAAAATGCTGATTCCTGGACCCACCTCCAAATATTCCAATACAATGGGACTGAAATAATACCCAGGAATCTGCATTTTTTTACAATGCCTCAGATGATCAGACGCATGTCCTATACAAAACCTATTCAAAGGTTTTTCCCTGAGTACACAAGAGGCACTCTAGTTTCAAATCTCAGACAAATTTTAAACTGTTATGTGATGAGATAGTATATCTGGGAGGACCTCAGAGTGTTAGTCCACACATCCCTCGTTCTCAAAGGTTCTGATTCTGGAGAGAGAAGCAGGACAGTCCTCCCAAGCTTGAATGCAGACCCTGCAAAGCTACAGAAGGGGCCAGTTGCCACCCATAGCCTGAGTAAAAATATCTGGCTTCATCTTTTGGTAGAGTACTTCCTTCTGCTTATTAATCCAATCTTCCAGAAGACATCTCTGGTTTCTATGTAAACTGTACTTTCCCAGTGGTCTGTAGATCACAGATGTAGCAATTGCCAAGCTCTTTCCCTCCCTGACTTCATACCTAACATGATATCACATTATATCATTAATTCCCCAAATCCGAACTTGCCAATATAATGCCACTGAGCAATTTCTGCATTACAGGATCCTATATCCCCTGTCAATTTAAAGTCCTACCTAGAAAGATTCTGAAATGAGTCAGGACAACACAGACAAGAGTAGCAAACTTTTTTTTTAAGGGAGAAATGCTTTTGGCTTCTGTGAAAGTAGTAAAGGTGACTAACTGCTTCTGAAGACAACTGCTTTTGATTTCCTTTGTCATTGATATTTTTTCTTTAAAAAAAAAAAGAAAGAAAGGTGAGGAGGTTAAATGACAGCCCTAAAACCCTTTGTCAAATTAAGGGTGGAAATTATTTTCTGTAGCCCTTTACCATTAATGGTGACACCAACCATTTATTGACCACCTACTATGTGTGGAGGTGTAAGGGTATTTAAAATTATATATATCTATGGCATAGTTCCTACCCTTGAGGGGATTTCGGTTCCTGTTGGAAAGACATGACAAATACATCAAAGATAAAATTATACCTTAAGAGGTCACAGAAAAATGAGGGGACTTAAACTGGGTGTTGGAGACTAGCACAGAGGAAGAATGCTGGAGAAAAGGCATGAGGCAAAAATGAACTTGGGCAGGGTGCATGGCTTGCTGGAAAACTGTACAAGTTCACCCAGAACTGCAAAGTGGGAGAAGGTAGTCAGAAAGAAAGTGTGGAGCCATACTTGAAAGAGCCCTGAATGTCAACTCAAGGAGTTTGGAATTTGCTGATAGGCAAATAAGAACAGTTGAAGAGTTTCACACAAAGCTGTATTTTGTGTTAGAGATGTAAGAGCAAGGGAGCAGCTAAAAAGTTACCAAAAGAATCCAGGTGTCAAGTGATGGGCACTCAGAGAGTGGCAGCACTAATTGCTAGTTTAGAAGCTAATTTCATATATTGAGTTGTGCTACAGATGTAGCATCAAATTTTTTCAAGAGGATGTTATCAAAATAAAAATTGGGGGTGTGTGTGGTATCTTTTTAAACCTTTCAAGTTACTGATTATTTTGGTGATAAACTGAATGTGAATGGGGAGGGAGTAAATTGTTTTTTACACCCAACAGGCTGTGACTCCTCATTTCACTTTCCATATCCAATCACTTTGGCACTGTGCTTTCAAGCACTGCCCCAGAATTTCTTTGGCCTGATATTAGAGTTCATTCATTTCCGGAAATGAGTTAATTAGTTTCAGGGAAATGAAAAGCTTGATATAAACTTATTAAATATTGGCAATTCCAAAAACTTGGCATTGATCCTTTGTGTGTTCCAGATTTTTGTTCAGAATGCTAATGTGAGTCCCTGATTAGTCATCAGACAAGAAGAAAACTTGTAACACTTAGATGTGAAACTCCTGCACCTTAGCAAACAGTGCATTACCAGAGGAACAGCCTCTGAGTCAGTTTGAGTACCAATATTTTGAATGAACAGTGACCAAATGCCACTAATATTTAATATTGGTAACTGCCCAGAAATAGAGACAATTTGTTTAAACCTAAATTTTCTCCATTATGAACATGATGTTTGGGGTATGTCAAGGATGCTGACCATCTTGGACATATCCACATGGAAACAGAGTACATTTTATTACCCAAGAGCCAGAAAGGCTTCATTCCATATGATTCCTTTATCTCAACTGTAAGGCAGGAGTTCTTAACCTTTTTGTTCCACGGACCCTTTGCCAGTCAGGTGAAAACCACAGACCCCTTACTATACTGTGTATTATTTAATAAATACTCACACCCGTACCAACACATCCCACAAGATTAATGTTTTGCTGAAATTCAATTCAAGCTCATAGACTCTTTGTTAAGAAACCCTGCTGTAAGGGGTTAGTTTCTTTACAACATACTTCTAGGAAACAGGAACTGCCAGCCCTGAATTTTCATTTTGACCTTCTGGTGTTTATAGCAATCGCTGTATGGGAGCCATTAAAGCACTGGCTGTGTTCCTACCTTCTTTTCAGACTGAAGAAAGTCATTTTTAAGAGGATGTGTCTAAATCAATGCCTTTTTTCCCAGCCCATCTGGTCATGAGTGTTCATAACTCTCAGGATCACTGATCGATCTTTGAATCCCAAGTTCTCAATAAAGCACAGACACTGGACTACTCCCATCCTCAGCAAAGCCCACGGAGGAAAGTATTTCTTTGGTCCCCCAGTTTCTAGAGAAACCATTGTTCCCTTTACTGCATTCTATAACCACAGAAGTGAAGTTAATACTACTCTTAAAGGCTCTTGTCATGTTTAGAGATCAGTGTGACTTTAGGCTTTGAAACTTCTCTATTATGGTTTAAGACACATTCTCCACAACTCAGGTTTGTAAGATGTAAAATACAGGTCTGTTAATTAATCCTTCACCTTAAGGGATGTTAGGTATTGCCTTGGGGTTTTTGGAAAACAGATGGCAAGACAGAATTGGTCCCTAACATAGTACATGTTAGTTTAGGAACACTGGGGGCGCATTAATAAGCTAAATGCTTAGGAAGCATAAAATTCACATCCATGTTAAATATGAACATGCTCAATATTGTACTGGGGAATAACTTCAAGGTGGAAGTTTTTGTTCTTTCAAACGTTTATTTTCCTCCAAATTTATTGTTTTTCTGTAATGCTGTGAAAAATCTTCATTTCCCTTTTTCCAAGTGTTGAGATTCAAAAGCCAGCTCTTAAGCATAGACTAATCTTCATCTCTTCAATATCTTGTATGTTGATTTAGTTTCATATGTAAATATTTATATTAGTTCTCAGGGATTTATACATCAATATATATATATATTCCTACACAAATAAAAACAAGCTTTTTATCCTCATCTTACCACTTGACAATACAACTTTTAAGTATGTTTTACACAGCTGTTCCTTGGTCAAGGTCATTTGCAAGAGCAAGTCGGTTTCTGAAGAAATCTTGTTTGGTGGGTGAAGGATCCATTGAGGGATTCTCATTAGTTTTTTCCCTGTATTCTGATCCACTGGACCTAAAATCTCAGCACACAGATAAAGTACAGGTTGATTTGGTTTTAATTGTTTTCAAATATTTTATCCAAATTGCTTTGCATTTGTAAAATAGTTGTCTCCTAGATCTGGAATAAATTTTACTTCCCCTGGATTTCATAACTCAGGATATGTATATCTGAAATTCGCAGTGAACAAAAAGAGAATATTTTCCTAATGCTTTCTGGGGACAACTGTGACAATTGTTTCTAGTCCTGAGTAAATGTTAGTGTAAGATATTATGCAGTAACTTTGTAATAGGGGAATAAAAACTAAAAAAAATCAAGAAATCCTATTTTTGAGTCAAACAAATAACTACTCCGCAAATTACCAAGGCCCATAAATTAAAATGGATGAAATTAATTGTTCTCAACCAAAGTTATCAAGGGCCGTTACTGAATTTGGGTGTTATATTACAAACTCTTGCTTTTGCTTGTTTTCATTTTTAAATGAAAGATTTATTGAAGCCAACCATGCATATATGCTACATTTGCAGAAATTAGTACAGTAATCAGATTGAGGAGATACCATAATCTCAACCACCACAAAGGAGACCAAGCCCAATCAATAGTCAACAACTCAGATCAGTCCAATTGATCCCCAGTCCAGGGTGCATTCTTCCTTTATCTTGGTTAAGCCAGTTGGGTAATCCATTCCAGCTCTGCACCTTCTTGTTCATGTCAGAAGTCCCTGGAGGGAGGAGGCTTTCTGGAAATAACCTCTGATAAGCTAGGCTGGGCCCTTTAGGTAGCTTAAACTGAGCTAGAATGGGTAAAACCAGCCCAGTGACTAAACATCAATATCAAAAGACCTCATGCAGGAAGTATGAAAGTGATATTAGACATCTCTGACCAAATTTCCTACACAATGGAACAAGTTCTCCATATGCTGAGGCTGAGTCAGGTATGCTTCCACAATCCACAAAAAAAGGATAAATGGCCTCTCGAGTTCTTTCACTATCATTGGTATGCTATGAGTCCTCACTTTCATTATTAGATAAGTTAATTATGACTATCATTTGCTGAATTAATTAAGCAAAATTCAAACATCCCTTTACATTCTTTAAGGAAAGAAGTTGAATCCATACAAAGATTAAAATCCTGATGTTTGGAAACCTGATGACTGATTAGATTTCTTTACTTTTCACCCTGATATCATAGAAGAAGTCATAGCTTTCTACTTTTGGTCAGTAAGGATCACTTTTCCACTATATCCCAGTGAAGAAAAGAAAAACTATTTTACCTCTCAGGCCTAGCATATCTGGGTACTTATCAATTGTTCCCAAATAAGATGAAATCTAGGTGAGTGAAAGTCCTCTTCCTTTTCAGAGAATGCCCTCGAAATCTCCCTTGAAATAGCTTCCACATGTCCCACCCTAAAACTCTAGGCCTTCTCTCAACTCTCAGAACTCCCACCTATCTCCAGTTCAAATCATTCCTGATTAGTACAATTGTGCTTATTCTTTCTCCATATCTTCCATTATCCAGAAGACTAGGAAAGGCTTTGAGGTGGTTTTGGTTTTGGGGGTGGGAGGTAGGGAGCAGGATGCTGTTTCTTCTGAATTGTTTCCCCACATCAGTTTCTCATCGAAAAAAAATTAGTCAAAACTTAAAACCTTCACCTCACATTTCCCCTTATCTACATCTGATCTCTGCAAAACCCAACATGTCACACTTTGTTCCAACATGCAACTGTTTAGTGTTTACCTGGAAATGGGAAAGCTTTGATGTCACCACCAGCCCCAAGGACCACAGAAATCTTCACCAGTTGCGTTCCCATTTCTGAAACAAATGCCAAAATCGCCCTGTCTAGTTTTCAAAGTCCACAAACTCAGCTTAGTTTTTTTCTTTTTAACTGCTCCTCTCACAAACTATACTTCTTCTGTCTCTCGGTGTCTAAATTTCTCTGCATTTCTTGATATTAACTATTACCTTATGGCTAACTTGCTTATCCTTTTCAAAGCCCAGCACTCTACTGTAGCCATGACTAAAAATTCATTTTCATCCTTTTAAAAATAATTCTGCTTGACTCCATAATACTTGCATGGTACATGGCCACCTGGACACCTGCACTCTTCCAAAGGCATGGCTGCTAGGCTCTAAAGTAATGTATACCTCAATTACTGGGAAATAACCTGCAGAATCTAGAAGAAAGGTCCAGTATATTTGCTTTTATTCCCTTTCTCTTTAAAACAAAAATAGCTTTTGAACTCCTGGGGTCATTCTGGCAGACTGCTCAGCAGATCTGAGCAGACACTTGAGGGACAGACAGGCAAACATTCACTGGGTATAGACAATGGCTGCCAGACACATAGCCACCCACGCTTTAGATGGAAAGAGGAACAAAGGGCAGATCTTTTGCTAACTTTCCTTCTACGTACTTGACAGAAACAAAGAAAATAGCAATCTGGGTAGGTCATACAAGTATAGATTTTGCTACTAATAAACCTTGAGAGCTTGTTTGGGGCTGGGGAAATGGAGAGAGGTGGAATACAGAGCCACAGATACTTCTGACCTAAGTAGAGTTGGTCTTCTAATTGGAAAGACTGTCCTCTTTGAAAACTTTAGGAGACATTCACATGGAGAAGTAAAGGAGCAGGAGAACACCCATGTTGGTCAGATCAGTCAGCCCAGGTAATCAATGGGGTAACAAATGAGAATTTGTTTAGTTAATATTTGTTGAGTGCGTACTACGTGCTAGGTACTGGATACTTTGCAGCTAGGTTACAATTATTTGGACTGTAATTTCTTTTACTTCTCATGTGTTGGATAGAACATAGTACACTAGCTGGATATATTGAAGATCCTTAATTTCATGATTATTTGAAATGACCTATTGAAGAACATTTGTAATTAGGGTTAAGTTATCTAAAATGTTTATCCTTTCAACCATCTTCCATTTTAAAATTATATAGGGAAACAAATGGTAAATAAAAACCCCAAAGTGGTTAAGAATGGGATGAGGGGATTCAGATGGCCTTATGAAGGGAGAGAAGAAAGTGAGGATAAAATTCTCAATTGATTCTTTAGCAGTCCTGCTTTCTATTACATGGTCTGTTCCATGGCCAAGGGTGGGCATATGCAAAAACAACTAAGACACCAAAAGAAGAGGATTCACTGGTATTTGATAATATGGGTCCCCGTAAAAGTGGTCTCTCTGTGTGTGATTAAGAGATATTTTGATGTAATTGGTGGAGGGAAGATGATGAGTAGGATGGAGATACTCAGAAGCAATGCATAAGTTATAAATAGCTAAAGACGAAGAGAATAGGTGAGGGAGTGGAATTAATCATTTGGAAGCCATATTCTGTATCTTCCACTCCCCCCAAAATTTAAGGATAAAAAGAGAGCACACCATCTACGTTTCCTACCCTTAAACTGTCTTCTCCTGTGTCCCACCCCCAACCAAGAATTTTCATTAACCTAAGTAGATTTATACATAAATATGAAGTAGCTTTTGCATCAGACTTCAAGACAGTCTAGGTTTAACTCTTTGGCAACCTCCATACAGATGCTTATATAATGGGATAGTTTGCCTTCCTTCCTGCTCCAAGGCAGGGGATAAGGATTCAGTCCAGCATCAGCCTATCACATTAGGTCTATTTCTGGTTTCTGAGGATCCTCATTTAAATTTTTAAAAGTCACTTAACATTTTCAAACTCTAAATATGTGTTCTTTATTCTGATCAATTCTGGGCACCTTTTAGGGACATGTGACCTGATATCTACCCAGGACAGATGTGCCTGAGATGGAAATAAGTAGAGCATCATCCTTTTCCCAAATATTCTAGGCATGTTTCAGGATTTTTTTTTAATGATGTCAGCTTGGATCTCCCATTTGAGTCCTTGTGGGTATGAGCATTCGGCCCTCCCAGCCTCAGAGGGAAGAGAACCCTTTCCCAGGTTTTCTGTTGCATCTGGCTCCATGCCTAGCTTCATCCCGAAGCAGCATTCTGGGTGTGTGGGGCCACCAGCCAAACAAGCCCCTATGGATACAAAAAGTGTGTCAGTGTAGACAGCAATGAGCCTCTCCAGAGGGCTGTGTGGGAGGCAGGCAGCAAGCCCCAGACATGATGCAGGTGGCTTTTCTGGCACTGGCCCATTTTGGACTTCTGAGGCTAGGCTCTGGCATGATTCCACTACCCAAGATTAGCCACTTGCAAAAAGTCACAGGGCTTGCTGTTAGCCTGACCTCCGATACATAGGAGGAGAATGAGCTGAATGCCTCTTTGTGGTTCCTCCCTGAATCGCGATGTCCACATGCTTGTCTTCAGAGTACAAGTTCCTACATAAGGGGCTGGGACCATGTCACTCACACATCCTACACAAGTGCCTTGCATAGTGCATGTACCTAAGAAAGGATGCTTAGTTCATGAGAAGAGTGGTGTGTCTCATCTGAGTTAAAATCTACTGCCCTTTCTGTGCTACGCTTGGGCTTCCCTGCCCTCCCTTTGTTCAGTAGCCTAATGGGATGAAACACTCAGGATCAGCTACTTGTGCTACTTCTTTATACTCTGCCAAGTCCCCCCAAAGTATCCACTGTGAAGCCCTGAACAAAGCCAGGAAATGTACTAGAAGGAGCAGTCATCTGTGTGACTCTACCTTTATTTCCATTTGGATAACACCTCAGATTTTAAATACAAAGGACACTACCAGTATTGGTGGTAGCAATATGCCTGATGCAGGAGGAACTGAGGGGCTGATCTATAAGAAAGGACAGGAGGACAAAGGAAACCCATTTAGCCTCTAGGAAGAACCCAAAAAGCTGCAAGAGGATTGAAAGCAAGTAACCAACATGAATTTGGAGAGCCCATAGCAAGTCCTCAGCATTGTGCCAGGGGCTGTGGGACTACAGAAAGATACACCTCATCTTCTCTATGGTGGGTCTTTAAAATCATAGATCCTAAGGCCTACATTAATATCTTGTTTCAGGTGATTTAAAAAATTTTGCAATTATTCAGGTTGATCTACAATAAAGTCAAACTACAGAGAAATCAAATTTCAGCACTAGGAAGGATCCTGCAGATTATCTTGAGCAAACTCCCACCCAGTGTAGGTTTCCCTTCGATAGCATCTCTGATCCAGGTCATCTAGCTTCTACTTAAATAAAGAAAACCAACTCCCTCCTGAGACAGCCAGCACTAGTTCCAGGGAGCTGAATTGTTGGAAATTCTTCCTCTTACCCATTGCTCCTTGTTCTGCACTTTGGATATAAAGAGAACAAGTCTACTTCCTCGTCCTTGTATAACTGGCAGTGCGTTTTCTTAGTTCTCTCTGATAAACGGGAATTTGTAAAGGAACCAGTGGTGGTTCAAGTACTCATTGCTTTCCAACAGACAGCTTTCAGTCATTATAAATGGTAGTGTGCAAAAAGTGGCTGTTTGGGGAATACTCAGCAGTGGTTAAAGTAAGAAAAAGAATTAGGATAAACCAGGAAAAGAAGTTCTCACTCCAGGCCTGCCCTCAATTCTTCCTTTAAGACCATTATCTAAATCCACCAGTAACTTCTGCTTTCAAGGAATAAATGATTTCTCTGTGCTTCATTATTCACCAGCTCCTTTTCAGTCAGGGAGCAATAGTGCCTTTGTTAAAGTTTTCCATCCACCAAAATACGAAGACTTGTTTAAAACTGACTGCAAGAAAATCCTCTACCAAGACAAACTAAATATCAGGGAGACTCTAAGGGAGAGGGAGGTAGGCCTGAGGACTATTGGAGATATAAACAGCAGTCTCTAGGCAGGCGATGGCTGGACTGTAGAATCCCTCTATGGCCAAAGGCTAATGCTCAGCTCACTCTTGCTTATATTTTATGCTGGGATTTGGCTACTGGCTCCTAGTTTGTAAGATAGCAATCCTAAATGCTGGCCCAAAATGACTGGTGGGTGATGTGTCATAATACAAGGACTTAGAATCTTAAAGGACATGGAAGGGAAATGCCTTGTTTTTGCCTCCTATGGAGTGTTGACACTGCTTTAAGGTGATTTCTAACTAGAGCCAGAGGCTGTGGTAAGCCAAATCCACTCATTAAGGAAAAAGACTAGCAAAAGTCCCCATAACTCGGTACTAGCATCCAGGATAACTCTAGGCTCTACGGGCAGAAGTGCTGAGATGCCCTCTGAAAACTTTGCAGAGGTAGGGCGATTCTGGTGGGAACACCCATTATGTCCAACTCCAATACTGGATCCCACTCCTCCCAATCTAGAAGGGATTAGATTGTCACCACCGATCCCAGGGGACCTCCTTTTCTCATCCCTCTCGGTCACATGACTTTAGGAAAAAGGAAAGGAGGACTAAAAGACAGAGGAGGAGGGGAGAGAACTGAGTTTACTTCTACTCTGGGACATTACGATGAGAAACATCTTCACCCTGCAGGAATCATGGCTACTGGGTGCAGGCATTGGACTTGAAGCAGTTGTGTGAGCCCAGGCTACTTGATACTTATTGTTAAAAACCTCAAGACTTAGCCCAAAAGGAAATGAGTTACACTGCTGTCTTGTCTAAGGGCTACTCACTTCTTTTTAAAGAGCTTGCGGAAGGAGCTGCGAAAGCCCCCTTTCTGGTCTTGTCTGGGGTTTTGATCGCTGAAAGATGTTTGTTCACTTTCTCTTTCTTCCTTTGGACAGAATCTGGTGCTGTCTTCTAAATGCATCTCCTGAAAACACAAAAGGGGGATTTTTTAAAAAGTCTTTTCCAAAGTCAATATCTTTCCTGATGGTGGGACTAGGTGTAGTTTGGTCACTTTCCCCTCTCACCCCAAAAGACTAATGGTGGGTACCCAATCCCAACTAAAGCAAACCTAGGCTAATTTAAAAATCAGGAGTTGAAAAGAGGGTAATTTACTGGTGGATAAGTATTTTCTATACGTTAAGGCAACTAGCCTAGAGTGATATAACAATAATTAAAAAGCAGAAAATAACAAAGGAGAAGTTAGCTAATGTTTAAAGAATGTAGAAATTAAATTCTTATTCTGGCACCAACATTGTCTTGCTGGAAAACCATTAGTTGTTCCTCATACCCCTGTGTATGTTTTTCTTTCTTAAAATAAAATGGTTGCTTGACTGTGATTAGTTTTAAACTCATGTTCCTAGCTTTCCATTTTAGGCATAAATGAGGGAAGGAGTTTTTGAGGGTTAAATCTGCTTAGAAATAAATGTAAACTAATATTTCCAACCTGCAAATATGCCTTTAATACAGTTTTAACAATTCTCAACCCACAGTATTTGCACTTTTAAAGTAAAAATAAATTTTAAAATGACTATCTTTTGTGAACTCTAGTTTCTTTTTAAATGTGAGATATGCTAAATAAAACAGATGTGCATATATCTTTATCTGTATACAGACTATAAGGCTAGCTGTACATATATATTTATATTCCATATGAACAAAAATATCTACCTTGAGGTGACTGCAATCTAAATGTACCCTAAAAATAACCACTTAATTTCAAATAACCTTAAGATAGCCCAGGAAATCAAAGTTAAAACACATCAATGATGCCTTGGAAGCTTCATGAATTGGGTGGATGACTCCTTGCTGATAGTGAAGAGAGGAGATGATTTTTTTTCAGGAAACATGAGTTTGACTTTGAGACGATAACTTAGGGTTATAGTAGATATAGAGATTCTCTGTGATTCTACGAAGGTTCATAACTAAACCATGGAGATTAACATCTTGCTGGCTTAGTGCAGTGTTTTTCAAAGTGTGATTCTAGGACCATAGAATCACCTGGGACCCTTATTTAAATATAAATTCTCAAGCCCCTCCCCAGAATATCTGAATCAGAATCTCTGTAATTGAGCCTAGGCAATCCTTGTGTATACTTAGGTTTAAAAACCAGTAATTTAAAGCATGCTTCTCAAACTTATATGAATCACTTGAGAATCTTGTTAAAATCCTGATTCTGATTCAGTAGGTCTGAGGTGGGGCCCAATTCTGCATTTATAACAAGCAATTGGAAGATGCATTTGCTACTAGCCCAAGGACCACATTTTGAGAAATGAGGTTTTAAGGGCTATAAAATCTATTAATAGTTTAAGGAAAATCTTGCTGGGAATCATGATCTTGATAATATCTTGCATTTATATAGCATTCTGTGCTTTTTAAAGCATATTCACAAAATTTATCTTATTTGGCCTGATCCTCACAACAACCCTGTGAGGTAGGTAAGATATATATTGTCTTATTTTTACAGATGAGAAAATTAGAGGCACAGAGAATGAAGCAAATTGTCCAAAATCACACAGCTATTTGGGCAGCAGAGCCCAGATTTCCTGGCACCCAGTCAGGTGCTTTTTTTAGTGCTTTTTTTTAGTGCTTTTTGTACTAAAGCCTATTGTCTTTTTTGACTCTTAGAAACAGAAGACTAAGGGATAGGTCTTAGCTAGCTCTGCTAGACAAGGTTGGAAGGTACACAAAGTATATTCAAGGAGATGAAACAGTTGATACTTTGCACATCTCAGCAGGAGAAGAGCTAACACCTTTAAGAATGGAGCTTTTGAAGGATTAATCTTTTACAACTGCAACCCCCATCCCTGCCCCCACCTCAAACATACACACACACACACACACATAACACACACATAATGCACACACATACCCACATGCACATGCACGTGCACACACATATGCAAACATGCACTCTGCATGCCTCCTCTAGGATTCCCAACAACCCAGGCCTTCTGAATTTTGAGAAAGGAAAATTTTGTCCAAAATGAGAAATAAGCACTGTGGGGGAGGAGGTGTAGCTCAGCGGTTGAGCACCTACTTCCCACATACAAGTTCCTGGATTCAATCCCAGGTACCTCCTCAAAAAAACAAACAAACAAACAACAACAAAAAAACTGACACTTAGGGGAGAGAACTTGCTGTCCAGTAGGTCTGATTAACAGTCCCTAACATACTGGTTATTTTTAGTTGATAAGCCTGATAAACAGCCACAAATATATTACTTTTTGTTTGTGTCTCAGATATATTATTATTTCTGATTAATGATTTTTGCCTGCCAATTGTTGAACCCGAACTTTGACACATATCAACTAAGGAAGATATTTGTATGAACATGTGAAATAAAAGTTTTCTTTGCAGCATAGACTGTATTTGTTAGAAAGTTTTGTATGTAAATCTCTGCCTATCCCAGGTTACTAAGAACTGGCACTATTATTTCCTTTTGACTTCTTTTGTTATGAACTTTTAAACTTTGATACATGCCTCAGATCTATTTGTCGAAGAAATTTTGCTTAATAGAATTTTGTAACATTTAGAGCTGAAAATCAGAGCCAGAGGGAATCTGAGAACCATTGGGGAACCTCAGCAACTGTAGCTATCCCAAGCAGCAGACTATGAGGTGTTATTGCCCTCTGTAGATTGCAGACACCAACTGATTCTTGGAGTATAGGTAGGCAGCAAGTGCCAAGGCTCTTCATGATTCAGTCCCTTCCTGTGCCTCTGGCTTAATTTCTACTACTTCCACCTGGCACAGTACACCAAAGAAAAAGCAACACCCTACTGTTTTATGCCCATGGACCTTTTCTCATGCTTCCGTTCCCTACCTCATTCTTCACATAGCCAACTTCTGGCCAGCTTTTTATTTATTTATTTATTTATTTATTTATTTATTTTTACCGGGAGGTCCCGGGGATCGAACCCAGGTCCCTCCATATGGGAGACGGACGCCCAACCAGTTGAGCCACATCCGCCCCCATCTGGCCAGCTTTTAAAATTGAATTTAGACATGCAACTAGAATGCCTCCTCTAACCACCATCACCCCAAAAGGGATGAAATACCACTCTCTAGGTGCTCCCACAGTTTATTATAATTCTGTTTTGTGTCTCCCTCCTGCACTAAGCCAGTGATCCTAGAGGGCAGAGACAAGTTCCATTTATTTTTGAACCCTCAGCACTTAGCACAGAACCTGGTCCAAGGCAGGTGTTCAGTGTTTGCTATAAAAAAAAAAAAATGAATGAATGAATGAAAGGAGTCAGTAATCCTCAATCTGTTCCCACTTACATAGAAATGAGAATAGACAGAAGGTAGGGCCCTTAATCTTGGGCAAACCCATCAGCACAGGATTCCTAGAGATGGATCCAAGTATTAGACTTAGGATATGTAGTGCAGGTAAAGTCAGTCCTGAACTATGTCATTTTCAAGATGTGCCAATACAGAGCTGCTGTGTAAAACGTAACCACCACTTCTAAAATGTTAAACAAGGAAGTCATAGCACAAGTTGGAGCTATCATATTACTCTCTACTTAATCAGAAATGGCCTTAGTTCCAATCCACATGCAGGGAAATTGTTTGCTCAGAAACTATTAACCCTTTCATCCTTTCATGGATATGTATTTATTTTTTATTTGTTTTGTTATTTTTTTCTTTTGGGATATGTAAACACCTATTTAAATGCCCCAAGTCTTGCAGACGCCAAGGCTAGTCATCAAAATACCAAATATTGACATGGCGGCCAAAGACATTTGTGGGTCAGTGCTTCCTTGACTATTCTGGGAAGTCTGCGTCTTACTGGGATCTGCAAATTAATGTGACACCATTTCCAGTCAAAAGGAGAGCAAGCGGGGTTTACCATATGGGAGGCCCCGGGTTCGGTTCCCGGGGCCTCCTGGTGAGGGCAAGCCCGCCCGCACGGCGTGGTTAGCTGACCCAGCGAGCACAAGCAGCAAGGGGGGGATTAACCAATAAATAAATAAAAAATCTTAAAAAAAAAAAAAAAAAAAAAAGGAGAGCAAGCGGGAATGAACTCAGCTTTGCAGGAACTTTGAAAGAAGTCCACATTGAGCTTGGACAACTTGCCTCCTTCCTAGCTACAAAAAAGGATGGTTGGGGTCAGGGAGTGAGGTGACCATTTAAACACGTTAAGTGCGCCTAACAGGAAGAGGAAGAAACAGGAAGGCCTGGGACTTGCGTGCAGTGCTTTGAAAGTGAGGTGCAACTTTGACGGTGCCACAGCTTAAGTAGAAAGGCACAGCACAACTGTAACCCTTTAACCATGTGTCTGTGGCGGGGGGGGGTCTAAAAAAAGGCAAGGTCTTTTCTGCATCTCTTTGCTGTCATACATATATAAGACAGCAGATCTGCCCTTTGTGCCCTGGTATTGGAGAACAGACGCTAATACTCGCTCTTGTAGTCCCCAAGAAGGGGACTAGGCTTCACGGAGCTCTACCTCAGCCTCTGTCCTAACAAGCCAGCTGGCCACGCCAGTCTCGAGTGCGTTTCCGAGCCCCTGGGCTGGACTTGGCTCTCACTCGGACAATCCTGCTTGCCCTCAACGTTACAATCACCTCGCTGCTCTCTGGGTATCTAGGGACATCGCACCGCTGAGGCCCGGGGCTGCCGGCGCTGTGGAAGTTGGTTTGGTTTTACTTTACCCTCCTTACTTCCAAATAGGTCTGCTTTTCGCTTTGGGACCTCTGTTGGGGGAAGAAGGTCCTGGGCGCGCCGCGGGCGGCGGCGGCGGCGGCAGCCGGGCCATGGAGGGGCGCGGCGCGCTCGGCCTTGAGCGGCGCGCGGCCGCCGCTGCTGCTGCGCGTGCTGTAGAGGCGCGGGGCCACGCCCTCGGCGGGCGGCGCGCGCGGGAACTCCTTGAGCGAGCGGCTCAGCGGCTTGGCCTTGCCGTGCGCCTGCGCCTGCGCCTGCGCCGCCGCCTCCAGCTTGTAGGCGCTGCTGCTGCCCGCCGGCGACGTGGCGCTCTTGGGCAGCGGCTGGAGCGCGTGCTCGGGCCGCTCCGCCTCCATGGCGAAGCTGACGGGCCGCAGGAAGCAGATGTCCAGACTGGACTCGGAAGAGGCGGGCGAGCAATTCTCGAAGAGGGCCGGGGCTTGGAAAGGCTCCTCGTCGTAGGGCGCGGGCAGCGCGAAGATCTCGCCGCCGTACTCGAACTCCTCGTAGCCCGCGGGCACGAAGCCGCGGGCGTCGGTCAGGAGCTCGGCCGGGGCGCGCAGGGAGCGCTCCACGTTGCTCAGCGGCTCGGCCGGGGCGGGCTCGAAGTCCATCTCCGGAATGGCCTGCAGGGGCCCGGCGAGCGCCTTCACGTCCTGCTCGGCGGCGCAGAACTGCGCCGGCGCCAGGAGGCTCTCCGGCCTCTCGTGCTTTCTGCTCTCCATCTCCCACTCACTGGGCTTCCCGGGCTGCATGCTCTCCATCAAGCTTTGCTGTTGTTGGCTTTTCTTCACTGGGGGCATCAAATGTCTTTAAAAGGGAAACAGAATACAAAAGAGGTGGGCTTACATTTTGTTAGTGCAGGCCTCTCACCGAGCAGCACTTAGGCCAAGAGCAACACACATCCTGCCAGACACTGCTTGGGCATAAAAGTGCCAGATCCTCTCCTCTCTGCCCCTCCCCGGCGCCTATGTGTGTTACCCACCAAGCTCCACAAAACTTGTCCGATTAAGGAGTTCCCACGAGCCCCCGTCCCCCAGGTGAGAGGAAATGGCCGTCCGTAAAGCAGATGCCCGAAGTATCCCTTTGAACTTCTCGTAGACAAGAAGGCACTGCGAAGAGATGGCTGGCTGGCTGGTGAACTAAGGACGTCATCACTCCTTGCGGAAGCTCTGACCCTCCCTACCACCTGTCAGTGTTCCAAGGCACCTCTTTTCTCTCTTCTCTCCCCTTTTTGCTCTAGTAGAGTCATACAAACTTTTGTTCAAGTCTTGGATCTTCACGGTTTAAAAAAATTAAATTCCTAGGTGAGATAAATGTGGCGTGATCTTGATAGCTGTTCAATCTGGTTGCTGGGCATATGGGGTTCACTGTACTTTTTGGAGTATATTTGAAATGTTCATAATACAAAAACTAAATTATTTACGGCTATAAAGCATGTCATATATATATATATATAAAGTAGGTCATCTCAAATTTCCACCCACAAAAACATTGCCAAAATGTAAACAATAGCACTCTGAATCTCCCCAATTTCATGTAGGGTTTTGTTTTTAAATCAGGGATAACTAATAATTTGCATAGTTTACAAATTAAGATAGCTTGCCCATCAGATCAGTTATGATTTTCCAGTTGTGCTGGAATTTAATCACCAAACTGATGTACTTGAATTACTGCACACCGACAAAAACTGGTTATTCTGCTAGTTTATGTATTAATATTTTAATTCTACAAAAATGCATAAAGAATGATAATGTAGAAGGTCACACTGAGTATTTTACTCTGTTGACCATAAGATGAAAATTAGGAAAGTCAATGTCTTAGGTTGCAGAATGATCCTACCCATATTACGGAATTTCTCCCTCTCTGCATATGCACTCCCATTTATCACTGATAAGTATTCTCAGTTTTGAGAGATGAGGACAGAAAGATGAAGGGAAAAAAGGATTTATTTTATGTTGCTGGTCAATTGCTCCTTCCAGTGAATTGGGATTATAAAATCTGTAGTGATTGAAAATTGAAATAATGTCAGTTATACATGCCTTGCTTCATTGTAATTTTAGGGCAAAAGTAACTTCTTGCATGACTTATAAATTTTTCTTTAAAGTAATAAAACCCAAAGTAGAAATTAAAATCAGGAATTAGATTTGTGAGAAAAGTCTATCTTTTGAGTTTTGGTTTCCCTCGTTCTTTCAGAAATCCTAGTTTCAAAAGCAGCTAGGTTGACTTTATCCTTGTCTTTCAGATGAGTTCCAGATATGTAAATAGCCCAATCCTTACCTTAAGAATCCCCAAGATGTTTACTGAAAGAATCCAGCTTAATGCGCTGGAGGGCTGTGTTCAGAGCTAAAAGGCTGTCAAATCTTACCCTGCCCAGAACTGCTTTCAGAGAAGCCCATAAGTGGCAAGGAGAGCTGATGAAGGCCCTTTCTGAAACAGCTTCAGGGAGAATTGGGAAGGGCTTAACAACATTCTTTCTGTGTCACCTCAGTTCTCTTGTTCATCCTCAGAGCCCAGACTTCCTCTGTCCCCCAGCTAGGGTTTCCTTTCCCTCCACGCTATCTTTTGGAGACTTCTAAGGGAATGGAAAATGCCTTCCTGTCCTCTTACACTACTGCCTTCCACTCTTATTGTCCAATCCAAAGAGACTCATGCTGGAGGTGGACAGTGGTGTGTGTGGTAAAATTGTTAGGAGCAACTTCCAGCCTATAGGCCTGCCCCTTGCCGCTAGTGCCTTCCTCTGGGACCCAAGCTTTGGGTCAGCTGATAGGGGAGAAGTCCTGTAGGTCATACTCTTAATCCAATCCGGCATGTTATCCCACACAGACTGCCTGGGACCCGAGGTCATTGCCATGACTTTTTCCACAGCAACAGGTGCTTACGTGACAGCAGGACCAGAACTGGGAGCGGAAGGGTAGGGGTGTAGCATCTCTTCTGAGTGGATCCCACTATCACGGACAGCCTCAGGGCCTGCAGTGGGGGAAGCATCTTGTCCAGCATTCGCGCACTGGGAAGCCAGTCCTTTATACAGCTTCACCATGGATGACCTAACAGAATGGAGGTAATAATTCTCAGGGTGGAAAGTGGGAAATTGGCTCTCTGAACATGCAGTTATGCCAAGAAAGGTAGACAGTGTTTCTCAGAATATACTCAGCCCTGAAGATCTCAGTCTCCCCAGGACCTCTACAAACCAAGTTGCCTACGTAGTAGGGTGCAAGTTGGCTGCTGGGCAAGAGTGGGGGTGTTGATTTAACTGGCTGAAATGAGCTTGAGGGTGGCATGGGGAAGACATCCTCCATTAGAGGAGACCTGGCTTGGAGACAACATCATTTTCTGGTCTGAAGCCCTCACAGAAATGACTCTTTTCCTCCGGGTGTTTTGGGATGAGGCTGAGGAAAGCTCAGGTCATTAGGAAGCTCCACTATGGGCTGCTTCTCTTCCCTATGAAGCCCAGATTTTCCAGAATATGTTCCCTGTGTCTTCTTAGTGTGAAATCTATTCAACCTCCCTTCCCTTATTTGCTTTATTTTTATCCGGAGCACTTATCACCATCTAACTTATTTATTCGTTGATTGTCCAGTTATAGGAAGTAAGCTCCATGGAGCACAGATTCTTATCTGTTTTCTTCATTGCAATATATTCAGTACCTAGAACAGTGCCTGACACACAATAGGCGCTCAATAAGTGTTAGTTGAATTAATGAAGGGAACTGCATTTTGGCTTTTGAACTGCAATTCTGAACCAGCAAGTTTAGGGAAACTGAGCTATTTTTTGAGGTGATAAGCAACATGGGATAAGGAGGGGTCAATATAGGTGTTAGAATGAAATTATTATTTTTCATTCTTTAGAAAAATTATTATTTTTCTGAAGTAAATTCCACCAGGTAGAAAGTGCCTCCCTGCTTCAGCCAGCCTGGCCACCTCTCTCCCTTCTCCCTCCCACTTTGCCTCCCCCCATTACTGCATTTCAGCCACTTCATACACAATGTGGTTATTTGTGGCAGACACCCAGATTGACTGGTCTCCATCCTAGTTCTCAGAATCCTTTGATTGACCTCCAGCCTGCACCATCAGAACCTTACTTCTTGAGCTTTTTCCGTTTCTGAATAAGCAAATCCTCATTGCATTGAAACAGCAGGGTGTAGTGTGAGATAAATACTCGAAGTCGCTGAACACACACCAGAAGTAGGTAATAGTCAGGGTGTTCCTGCTCTGTGAACTTCAGGACGTTCTAGACGGAGGAGAAAAGGAAGCAGTACTGAACAATTAGAATGAAGAGTTGTTTTGTCTCTTGTGCACCTTGCCTGGATCTGTTGTGAGAGTTTCACAG
Source organism: Tolypeutes matacus (assembly GCA_026826555.1). Lineage (NCBI taxonomy): Eukaryota > Metazoa > Chordata > Mammalia > Cingulata > Chlamyphoridae > Tolypeutes > Tolypeutes matacus. Next base: position 48,701,656 of record JAKSZT010054030.1, read on the forward strand.
CCAGTCAATCACAACAACTAACAACAATACATATGGCCCATCTAATTATTAGCTGAAAGGTCAAACTTACTGCTTTCCATCTGTCATACCAAGGGAAAATAAGTTACCATTGCCCATGTTTGACTTGGATGTGAACATAAAATAGTTCCATCTGAAAAATTAGAAGAATCTAAGAAAGTAGATCTCTGGGATATTGGAAGCATTCTAACAATTGCTGTCTATAAAGCACTACCTTAACCCAAAGGATTCAGGCCAGTGGTAAGAATGTCAGGCCTCAAGGCAGGCTGGTAGAGATGTTCATAATCACATCCAGCTTGGTGGCCCCTCCTGCTACATTGCCTACTCTGCTCTAGTGCAGCAAGCACTGGACTTGGATTTGGAAAGCTAACATTGATTACTTCCTATTGCCAGGCACTAAGCCCTCTACATATATTATCTCATTTAATTTTTACAGCCCTACTTGATAAGCAGAATTATTGCTTCCATTTAACTAATCAGGAAATCAAGGCATGGAGAAGTTAAGTAAACCTCATGAGGTCACACTGTAGTGAGTAGTAGAACCAGGATTTGAACTTAAGTCAGACAGAAGAAGCAGGGCTCTTATTTACCATACTCTTCTGCTTCCAGGACCTGAGTTTCAGTTCTAGTTTTATGTGTTAACTTGGGCACATTACTTAACCTCTTTGACACTCTATTTCCTCATCTAAAAAAAATGGCATTAATGATACTTCATGGAGTTGCTTAAAGAATTAAATAAGATTATTGTGGGAAAAAAAAATGCTTTTAAAACTATAAAACCAGAATACCACTTCACACCTACTAGGATGGCTATAACAAAAAATAAAGAGATGAAACAAAATAACAAGTGTTGGTGAAGATACATACACTTGCTCCTGGAAATGTAAAAGGTGCAGCCACTGTGGAAACAGTTTGGCCTCAAAAAGTTAAATATAGAACTACCATGTGACCCAGCAATTCCACTCCTAGGAATATACTCAAAAGAACTGAAAACAGGGACTCAAACAGATACCTGTAATCTAATGTTCATAGCAGCATTATTCACGATAACCAAAAGATGGAAACAACCCGTGTCAATCAACAGATGACTAGATAAACAAAATGTGGTATTTCCATATAATGGAATATTATTCAGTCACAAAACTAAATGATGTTCTGAAACAGGCTACAACATGGAGGAACCTTGAAAATATTATGCTAAGTGAAATAAGCCAGACACAAAAGTACAAAGATTGCACAACTCCATTTATGTAAAATATCTAGAATAGGCAAATACGCAGAGACAGAAAGGTGTTAGAGTTTACCAGGGACCAGCAGGAATAAGGAATGGGGAGTTACTGTTTAATGGGTACAGAATTTCTATTTGGGTTGATGGAAAATTTTGGAAATTGGTAGTGGTGATGGTTGCACAACATTATGAATGTAATTAATGTCACAGAATTATACACTGAAAATGGTTAAAATGGCAAATGAAAAAACAACAAAAAATCTAAAACCATATACAGTTGAGAGGCTTTTTAATATTGATGCTGGGCTACTTCTACCTGAGATTAATCCCAAGCATTTCTAAGATTTCAGTTAAGATTCTGAATGACTTAGGAAGATCAGTCAGCAATTACACCACAACAAGTGGGTGGTGAGACGAAGTGGGGCTGGTAAGGGTGGTGGTGAGCCTGTCTTTCAGCTCTCCTTCCTCTGGAATGCCACAGGCTCTGTGGGCAAATGGTGTGAGGCAGTCAACACATCAGCTTCTCCTGTGATGTAGCACATAAGCAATGGAGACCCTTAGGCCCAAGCAAAAAGGAAGCAAGTCGTCAGGAAAGCAGCTAGAGAGATATTTTAGATATTTCCTAAACGCCAGAGGACCATTAAGGTGGCTGAAGAACCAAGGTGTAAGGGACTGAGTAAGGTGCTCCAAGTCTAGCAGGAACTGTTATTGAAAGATCCCAGATCTGCAGAGATGGAGATTGCTGGTAAAGAAAGATAAAATTTCAAAGACAGGCATCATGAGCCAAAAATTTCAGGAGGTAGAGATTTTGGTTCATACCACAGGGCAGGGATGGGGTAGTAATAATCAAAACCATTTAAACATTCCTGGAAATATTAATGATTTCTTGCCCCTTACAGTGTTTCTCAGTTGGAAGCCAAAAGCAATAGTTAAGCCTGAAAATCAGTGTGGTGGCTTGCCAAGCCATGCCTACCTGCAGATGTATCAGGTATTCAGGGATGCGCTGGACTATGTGGAAAAACAGTGTGTAGATGTCAGATTTAATCTCTTCATCACCCTGAATGAAAGAAAGGTGGAGTCACTCCTCAGTGTCCCTCTAGCTCTGGCAGCAGAGCCCCAGGGTCAGTCCCACCAGAGGAAGAAGGGTTTACCCCGGGAGCATTTTATTCCTCTAGGATGTCATGCAGCATTGATCTCTCATTGGAGGGCCATGTGTTCAGGAACATGCCCAAGGAGTCAACTCTTTTCCAGCAGGAAGCAGATCATATACTTCCTTTGAATCCACCTAACTTTCCAGAATATTTCCTCAGCACCTTCCATCTTAGCTCAGTGCTAGACAGAAGTGGGCACTCAAATTATGATTGAGTGCAATCAATTCCTTAGGGTTCTCCAGCAAGTAGTCATTACAGTGGTTGTACTAATAGGTTCTACCAGTCAACAGGGCCTCATGAGAGTGGAAACGTGTGTGAATGGAAACTGATCAACTGGCCCCTACAGCAGAAAACATGTTGGGTTTTCTCCATGTCCCTTCCCTTTCCTTCTCTTCCTTTCCCAAATATTTGCTGAGTTCTAACATGTGATAGGCATTGTACTGAATTAGGAGTGGTAGGAGGGTAGAAGTAGAAATTTCATGACTGAGCCCCTCACCTCTTGTGAAGCTTGAGGAGCCCTCAGCTTTAGGGCTTCTAATACCATTTGTTCCTATTGACATAAATTAACTAGATTTGCTATTTACTTATATGTGCTTATTAAGCACCCAGTATATCACAGCAGTAGCAATACTTGGCTACATGACTAAAGCCACTTTACCATATTATCAACTGACAGACACAGGATGACCTGACTTTAACATTCAAATTCTTATCTGCTGAGCTTGGAAAAACCACATACAGCATGCAAGCCACAGTCTAAAGAGCTCTGCTAAGAACAGCACGTTGGCAAGACAGGGCGAGGACCGAAGCAACGTCCCTGATCCTTGAGCGGGCTCCTCTAGCTCCAGGCAGGATGTTGGTGGCTCTGTTGAAGCTATCCTGCAGCCTGGAGAACAAGCTCAAAGGGCAAGTGCTATACTTACCCGATGATGAGCCGTGTGCACACATACACAGGACTCACCTCCTTCAGGACAACAACGTGAACCAAAGAGATGCATTCTGGCAGGTCCCTCAGGTAGGCAACATAATAATCCAAGAAATTATTCTTGAAAACAAATACAAAAATGCACAGTAAGAACCTGAAAACAGGGATGGAGCCATGTATATTGAAAAGAGTATTTTGTAGATATTATCATAACCACTCTTTTGTGTTCATTAATATCTTTTTTGGGTTTTAATTCATCTCTTTTTTAAAAAAAAATCTTTTTGTTTTTAAGATACACATCCCTGTGGGCTTGGGAACCAACATTTAATAGCCCTGTTTTAACAAGAGAACATGAAATGATAAACAAAGGTGAGGGCAGGTGGGTCATGTAAGTTGGAAAAGAATTTAAAAATTACTAACTAAACAATAAAAGTGCACATTTTGTTTTTGCAATTCCTTTTAATGTCAATCATCTACATCCAAATGAGGAAATTTGCCCAACCCACCTCCTATTGTTTAGATCAGTGGTTCTCAACTTTTCCCACCAAGGCGATTCACTGATGGAATATTCCCTCAGGAAAATAATTCTCACCTTCCACAGTTCTATTTCCATAGATATAACAACTCTCAGCTCAAGAAAGCATACTAAGTACAAGTGACATTAGAAGGATAATGTTAAATTCACTCATCTGTACAAATAAATCATTTGCAAACTTTGTATTGTTAACCCACAGTTGAGAATCATTGATATATAGAAGTTAATTACAGGCCAAATCTGGTTGCAGTCCAATTTTAACTGATCCACACAATATTTTAAAATAAGAAAAATTTATGCGAATTTCTGGATTTCTAGCTTCTCTTAAAAATATCAGAAGTTCTGGCAAGTCTAGTTCTCCCTTTCTTTCTTTTTTTTTTTTTTTAAGATTTTTATTTATTTATTTATTTATTCATTTATCCCCCCCCCTTGCTGCTTGTGCTCACTGGGTCAGCTAACCACGCCATGCGGGCGGGCTTGCCTTCACCAGGAGGCCCCGGGAACCGAACCCGGGGCCTCCCATATGGTAAACGGGAGCCCTACTGATTGAGCCACAGCCGCTTCCCCAGTTCTCCCTTTCTGCATAGTAATTGGACAAAGCTGCACGGCTATTCCTTGTAGAAAAGTACATATGCCTCATTTAAGCACACTTCCCACCAGTCCAGACGGTATTGCATTCAGCTCATTTATGCCACTGTCTGGCCCTGTTAGACATTTGAGTTTCCAACTTCTGGCCTGGATCATATTTTCTGGTGTAGAAATTAGAAAGATTTCAAAACTTAGCACCCTTTCCAAGGAAGTGAAAACAAAAACATTCCAGACAAATAGCCACCCATGACATTTTTAAAGATCATTAAGGAATGAAAATTGAGTGTGAAAATACATATTGAAAAAATACATATGTATATTCAAACCCTCATGTATTCATTTAATATATATGTATGTACATATCTGTACAACATATACATGTATATTCAGTGGAGTCAGTATAGTACTGTATAGTATATACAGTATATTATACATACTCTATATACTGTATATGCTAAACACAATATAGAAAGTGAGAACTGGAAGTTAAAAATACTGGGTTCTTGGGGAAACGGATGTGGCTCAAGCAATTGGGCTCCCGTCTACCACATAGGAGGTCCAGGGTTCAATTCCTGGGGCCTCCTGGTGAAAGGCAAGCTGGCCCATGTGGCGAGCTGGCCTGAGCAGAGAGCTGGCCCATGCAGAGTGCTGGTCCCTGCAGGACAGCTGGCCCGTTCAGAAAGCTGGTGCAGCAAGATGACGCAACAAAAAGAGACACAGAGGAAAGACAATATGAGACGCAGCAGACCAGGTAGCTGAGGTGGTGCAAGAGATTGAGTGCCTCTCTCCCATTCCAGAAGGTCCCAGGATCATTTCCCAGTGCCTCCTAAAGAGAAGACAAGCAGACACAGAAGAACACACAGAAAGCTGACAGCAAGCACAAAAAAACAGTGAGGGGGTGGGGGAGAGAAATAAATAAATAAAATAAATCTTAAAAAAAAATACTGAGTTCTAGGGAAGCAGATGTGGCTCAAGCAGTTGAGCTCCCACCTCCCACATGGAGGTCCCAGGTGGGGTTCCTAGTGCCTCCTGAAAAAACAAAACCAAAAAGCAAACAACAAACAAAACAAACAAACAAACAAAAAACCAACTCAGGGAAGCCAATGTGGCTCAGTGGTTGAGTGCCAGCTTCCTTAAAAAAAAAAAAATACTGGGTTCTAGTGACATATGTACAATTACATAGTGAGTTGGGTATTTCAAAAGTCTTTTAATCTCTCTGGACCTTTTTCCATTCTCTGTAGAATAAGGAGGTTAGACTAGATCTTTGTGATTCTTTCATCTCTGATATTCACTGATTCTAGATTCTCCATTAAAAGAAGCAGACAAGTGAGACACAGATCCATGTAATTCAAGTTTATAGAAGATTAAACTTCTATAAACTTTTTTTTTTATAGAAGATTAAAGAACAACAAAAAAAAACTTACTTCATCATTTGTCAACTTAAGGAATAAATCTCCAAGGACTCCCTGGCGTGGCCACTTCAAGACCCTTTCCTGCAAGGCATGAAGTAAATCCAGGTGCTGCTGGACAAGGTACCGTAAAGAACCAGGGAAGAGGCTTGAAACAGAATAGAGATAATGACACAAACAAGGTGTAGAGAAGAAAAGACCCTACAAGAATCTACGCAGCAGGTCCTATTTTCCCAGCCAGACAGAATACCCCAAGTCACACTTCTGCATTTAGGATTCAAAAAAAAAGTTTGTCTTTGTAGACCTCACAGCAGATCTCCTCAGACCATAAAAAGCCCCTTTACAAATGAATGTTGAACTAATAAAGAGCACACTGCCTGAATGGACTTTTTAAACCTAAACTGGTGCACTCCTGTTCAGATGACAGTGGAAATTCTAACTGGAATATTTTTCAATGTTTTAAAGCTCTTCCCATTTGAGGGTCAAAACAGTCTATTCTAATTAGTGTTATAGATGACAGCGCTAAGGTGGCACTTGGTCATTCTTAGCCACTGGGTCAGAGGCTGCTACTAAGATAAGTAGAAAGAAATGCATTTAAAGCTGGCAACCAAAAGCTCAGGTGTTCGGGGTATGAGACTGTTTCTTTTCCGCTTTCCTCCAGTTTCTAAGAAGAGCTCTGGGGTGAGGACAGGGTCTTTCCTGGAGTGGCTGCAGACCAGGCCAGCGCTCCCTGAAGTTTCACAGAGCTCTCTTCCTACCTCACATCCTTCCCAGTCACTCAGGGTGCCTCATTTTTTCCCCCAGAGGAATGAAGGGAGGAAGAGAGAAGCCAGAGAAGGGTGGTATAGGAAGGAGGGATAGAAAGCGAGTCATGGGAGGAAGAAGGGGGAGAAGGGTGGGGTGACCAGAGGCCTATAGGAATGAGGAAGGGAATTGAAGGGACGGTTGTTTTTTTTTTAATCTAAAATTAGATTTATTGCATGTCATGCAGTTTGAAATCCATGCAGCAAAGGAAACTAGCACAATTTTTTAATGCATTTTAAAAATTAAAAAAAAAACGGAATGGGGTGGGTATGCACCAAGTTCTAGTCTCTTGGTCCCTGGGAGAGAGGGTTTGGGAATGGAATGATCTATTCTCTGTAGGGAATGAGTTCATTTATTAAATTCCAGGAATGCTTCCATGGCCTCTGGATGCAAATACACAGACCCTGGGCAAATGGGATGGGGAAGGGACCACTAACAGAAAAGAAGCTACACAGTCACCTAATTTAATCTGAGACTTTCAAGACCACAAGTTCACCAAAGATGAAAGTGAAAGCCTGCTTGTCACTAGGACCTACCTTATTTGAATATTTCCCCAGAGTCTCATAAGAGTATATTAGTGGAAAATTGGGGTGCCTTGTCAACTCCAAACAAGCAGGCCTTGTTGGGAACAGTAGGAAGGACACCAGATTGGGAAGACTGGTTTGTTCACGCCATCACCAAGCAAAGCAAATGCTCCCCTGTGGCTATAGCTCAGAAAGGACATACACCCCAAAACAGGGCACCCAGCCCTGTGATAAGAGTCAAGGATCCCTCCCACTGTCATCTCCCAATCCTCCTCCTCTTGTGCCATGAGCCTCCATGAAGGTAAGGCCAGCTAATCCACCAAGACACAAGGGGAGACCTGATCTGAACTCTTACTGCTGGAGTTCTGGGCCAGCAAGGGCTGAGCGATTCTTGTCCAGATCAGAGGGGAATCTGGAGGGGGGACTAGGAGACACTGACCATATCAGGGCAGACCATAAACCTGATGGATCTGACCGGAGGAGTGAAACTGCTGCACCAGCAAGACCAGCTGTGAAGGGCTGCTCCCCATCCAGTCTATAAATGCCTTTGGTAATATTTCTGGTGGGATATTAGAGACGTTAGGGTACTGTAGTGATGTCATCCAGAACAGGCTATGTAATATGCCTTGGATTATTTTTTTTGTGCCTCCCTCTCTCCCTACCTCCCTAGCTCCCTTCCTCCCTCCCTTCCATCTTTCCTTCTTTCTTTCTAGAAAGCTGCCTTTTGCTATGCTATGACTGCAGAGTTGGAGACCTAGATCTTCCTTGTCTGTCCCCAGGGGTAACTGTTTGAAATTTCAAGGCGGAATCAGAGAAGGTTAATGCTCCCATCAAGTATCTTGGAAGCATATAAGTTACATCAAGGGCAATGGCCTATGGTGGGTCCTGTACCAAATATTGGAAAAATGCCTTAAACGTTAAAAAAAAATTTTTAAACCAGGATATTACCTGAAATCAGGCAGGAATGTAGAGGGGTGAGCCAGGAGACGGAGAGCAAAGAGGGAAAGAGAACAAGAAGCACAGGCACACACAAGCTATTGCACTGTTTTTCCTAGAGCCAGATCTGACTCCCAGAAGCGGACTGTTTTTCATGAAGACAAAAGTATTCATTGATCATCTTCTTTTTTATTTCTTCCTTACTGGGGATGAAGTTATAGCAATACGGGTAAGTCTATTCTTTTTAAAACCTTCAAAGTTATTTCAACTCCCACATTACAGTACTTAAACAGCGGGGGAAAAAACCACCAAAAGCAATCAAGGCAAATCCAGTTATAGTTTCAAATGAGTAATTTAGCGCTTGCCAAAATAATTCCTGAGCCTCAGCAGCACGCTGTGACCGCATTTGATGAGCATAGATAATTAAACATGTGCCACCTAGTGGTGATATGGGGCCTGAAGCTTGCTGAGTTCTTGAACGTGGCTCTGGGAGGTTAGTTTATGGGGCTGCTCAGCCATGCCGTCCAGCTGACCGTTGTCCCTGTCCCGCGAGTGTTCAGACAGGAATGTTGGATGCTGAGCTTGTGCCTCTGTCTGGGTGACTCAGACCAGAAACGAGCAAATGAACAAATAACCCACAGGCTCTGCCCAGCCTGTGCCTCTGCAGCGTCCAGCCCTGTCAGCCAGGGGCAGGGTGGGCTTGTACAGGCCGAGGAGGCTCCTGGGCACGTCACTGTTTTCTAGGGGAAAACCTAACATTTTATTTTCTAGGTCTGAGAAGACGTGGCAGCCTCTGGTTTGGGTGTCAAGTTGAGGTGTAGTAGGTGTTATTTCATCCTCAGATTACTTCCCAACCGAGGTAGGAAGTGCTGAAGGCTTGGGATTTATGATAGGAAAGGTAGCAAATGTTAAATAAATTTATTTTCATCTTTGTATGAGGAAAAATGTCAATAGGGAAAAGGAACAATCCCATTCTCTTCTGCATTTACAGATGGAAGCTTAGAAAAAAGAAGAAACATAGCAAGTAAAAGAGGGTTATGAAAACCTAACCCTAGTGGGTGGAAATGGAAGAACTGCAGAGCTCAGAACCAGGGACTTCATAGTTAGTACTAATTAAGAGTAATATTCAAATTGAATTGGATTGAAGCTTTTCTCTGCTTGGTCTAGGAAAAACAAGAGGGTTAGCTTAGCAAATAGCTAATATGAATAGCATTATCACGGATATGATGAAATAACTATTATCTCACTTTCACTGAGGATTATATGACAGTTTTAATTTTCTCATCTCATAGCTTTTGGGGAAAAAGTCCACTCCTTCCTTAGTGAAACATCCTGAGAGAATATCCTAGAGAAGAAGGAAGTGACAAGAGATAGGAAAGGTCTTGAACTTTCAGAGAGCTAAGAAATCTCTAACATCCCTACTTGCCAAGTAGGGACAAATTTGTGGGCTGTTCAAAAAGGAAGCCTGAGTTTTGGAGTAGGAAGGGACAGAAAGTCTGCTTCTGGCTATCTGAGAAACTTGGCACATGGCTGTTGTGGGCCCAGTGAGGTCTTTGAAACTAGGAGGGCCTTAGAGAAGCGGGTGTGAAGTGTAAAGAGCACAAGGCTCGAGGTCAGGCAGGCCTGGGCTGGAATTGTGCCACTAACGGGGCATGTGGCTTTAAAGCTCCCTGGGCCATGGCCTAGGTAAGGTGAGACTCACAGGGTCCTTGTGAAGATTTAGTGAAGCTCTGAATGAAGTGCCTAGCACAGTGCCTGGTTACTGTGTTGCAGAGTAAACAAGTCCCTCTTTCTCTCTCCCCATCTCTATGCCCCTCCCCAGATTTTCAGACTAGGAAGAGATGCTGCTGCCTTCCAATCTTAGATGTGGCAGCAAAGACACACCAAAAGGGAGACCTGCCTTTAGGTTTGGTTAACATAAACTGAACAGGTCTTTGGCAACAGCAAGATACCCAGAAGCCTTAGAGTCCCGCTAGAGGGGCAAAGAGGCATCTGGAAGGGCGGTGCCAGCTGGATTGGGGTCTAGGAAGGAGAATCAAATGGCCAGAGGGGGAAGGAAGGGCCAGCAAGGATCTGGGTGGCCACTGAGAGAAGGCGAAGCTCAGCCCAGAGCCCACCTGGTCACCTCTCTAGCCATGCCACTTCACCTGTTCTGTTCCTTGTTTCATCTTCTGTTTACCTCGGTTTTGCAATAAAATAACTCTTGCAAACAGTCAAGCCACTTGTGGGTTTGTCGGGGAATATTTCCTCACCTCAGCCATTTAGACATGGAGAGCAGTGTGTTTTGGTGATTGGGTGGATTGCTGGCAGCTGCAAAGCCAAGGGAAACTGGGGGGATGATAAGGAGTGGGAGAGTATGATGAGGGGCTTCCCTAGATAGAGTCGCAATTTATGACCCATCAGTTTATATCACCTTATGGAATATTTAAAGTAAATAATGCTATATTTGTCCACTAATAACCCAAAATCTAGATTTTCCATTCATTTTGATTGGCCTTTTCCTCAATTAATCTGGATGATTACATTTTTAATACATTAGTCTTTTTCACCAAATAATACTTAACTCTTTCCTGCTTTCTCCTAACAGAGAGAAAAACAGAGAAAATCTAAAGACAATAGACAGATATAGATGGGGAAGTATAACATTGGCGCTACCAAGTTGTTACAGCACATCACAGACCCTCTGGAAACGTCACCCTACACCACACACGCACACACACTACCCAGTATTATGGTGCCACCTGAACAAATAATAAGGTCTAAGGCCAGAGTTATGTCAACTCCGTCATTTATCTAACAGCCACTTAGTGCTTCCTCCTTCCACCACATCCATTCTCTTGTGCCTCCATGGACCTGAGATTCCACAGGGACAGGCAGATGGCAATGCAGAGAGCAATGTTTCCCTCCTTGTAGCATATGTTTGCCCTTTAGGGTTTCTTGTTGTTGTTTGTTTGTTTTTAGGAGGCACCGGGGATTGAACCCCAGACCTCATACATGGAAACAACCAACTGAACTACACCCGCTCCCCATCCCTTTAGGTTCTTAACAGACACACCAGGGACTCTAAAGGCCCAAGAGCCTATACTCATATTTTTACCTGCTGGAAGTCTAATTTTGAGACTTGCCAGGGGTTACCTGCTACCACTGCCTGTTCTCTTTTCCAAGACTGTTTTTAGAACTCTTCATAAGTCCCAGAATCCCCAAAGTGGAAACAATAAACAACTTACCTTAAATCCTAATCACTCTGAAAAGCAAAGGCAATGAATACATGGATACCTTCTTTCTTTGGAATTCCTCTTGCCATCTGACCCCTGGAATGTTGCTTTTATCTTCAGGATTAGAGAGATGTTAATCACATATTTTCTCTCGGATTCAAGCAATTCTAGGGCCACAGTCTGTCTTTTAGCTTTAAAAACAAACCAAAGAGGGAATTTTTTTAAAAATGTTTTTAATTAGAGAATTTGTAGGTTTACTGAAAAATCATGTGAAAAATACAGCATTCCCATATTACCTCCCTTCCCCCCATTATTAGCACTTTGCATTAGACTGGTCCCTTTGTTACAATTGATGAAAGGATACTATAATTGTACTAGTAACTATAGTCCATCATTTACAATAGGGTTCACCGTGTTGTGCAGTCCTATGTTTTACCTTTTAATTTTTATCCAAAGAGGAAATTTTTGTTAACTACTCCCTCCCAATAGAAAGCAATAAAAAGATATCAAAAGAAATGAAAAGAAATGTCAGCAAGTTTTTGGAAGATGGAAAGCAGAATGGAGGCATAGTAATTGATTCAGCAAAGCAGAGGACACAAAACCTTGGTGTTCCCATCTGCAGATGGGAAGTCTGCCAAGAGGGAGAAAGGCTCAAAAAGTGGAGGCACCAGGCAGCACAGAAAGTGCACTTAAATGGCAGTGCTGAAAACAGGAAGAAGAGTTGGAAATCGACATAAGGTCTCCAAATCTTCCCCACCCAGATAGCTTCCTCACTTCTATCCCATGGGAACTGGAAAAAAGTAAACTAGATCCGGGCTAAAGATATCAGACATGGTGGAAGGCAGAGTGGAAACGCTAGAATGAAAACAAGAGGGAGCCAGTGTAGCTCGAGCGGCTGAGTGCCTGCTTCCCACATAGGAGGTCCCAAGTCCATCCCCGGTACCTCCTAAAAATAAAACAACAAAGAAACAAAGGAAAACAACTAGGGGGAGCAGATGTAGCTCAGTGGTTGATCACCGGCTTCCCACATACGAGGTCTCGTTTCAATTGCCTGGTCCAGTAGCTCAAAAAAGATAAAAAGCATGAAAACAAGGGGACTCAGAGGCAGCTTGCATGGTGAACACGGTGAAGAGTGAGCCCACTCTCAGCCCCCTTCCCCTGCAGGCCCCGAATGCTAGCAGCCAAGCTTACACTCTCCAGGCAGGAAATTCGAGGATCTTTCACTTGAGAAACTGAACCGCCTGAGGAAAAAAGACCTACCTACCGCACTGACATAAAGAGAGCCTCTATGGAAATAGTTCATTTGCCACCGGACTAGCCTACAGAGAAGCTCATGTTTTGACAAACTTGGTCAATACAGAATTTCCAGGTGTTTGTTTGTTTGTTTTTTGCTTCTTGCTTATAAATAAATAGCCAATGATTGTCAGACATGTGAGAAAAAAAAAAGCTTTCAACATAAAATAAAGAGAAAAGATGCGTATACATATATTTTTAAAAGACAGAAAAAGGGAACCCTGAGGAAACAATGTGAGAAACAAAAGAAAACTGAAAAATAAAAACAAAACCTTATAATTAATCTCCTCAAAGAGACAGGGAAAAAAAAAATTCCAGCTGTCTAACAATTACAGGGTGCTGTATGTTAAAAGAGAGAACAATCAGGAAGAAAAGAAGAAAACATTTTGACATATTTTAAAAGATAGCAAAAATTAAAAGGTTGGTTATAAAGTCAAGAAAATCTCCCCCCAAATAGAAGAAAGACACACTGAAGAACAATAAAAGGAAAAAAAAGATGGCAATTGAGAAAATCAATCCAGGAGATCCAATGCTAGAAGTTTCAGGTATAGAGGAAAAATGGATGATAGGATATTATCAAATTAAAAATAGAAAAAGGATAATAAAAAAGGATTTCCAGAGGAAAGGGCCCATTTTGTTCTCAGCACAATTAACAACAACAACAAAAGACTTTCACATCAATGTGAGGCACACCACATCACTGTGAAACTTTAGCACACCTAGGATAAAGAATTCATAAAAGTTACCAGAGAGAAAAATCAGCTAACTTACAAAGGATTGTGGGTCAGAATAATATTGGACTTCTCAGAGAATAGCCACACTGGAAGCTGGAGGACAATGCAACACTTGCTTTGAAATTATAAAGGAAAATTATTTTATATTCAGCCAAATTGTCATCCACGCATGTGGAAGCTACTAGATGATGTGCTCCATCAAAACAAGGGAGTAAACCAAGAAAGAAGGACACATGAGACTAAAAAATAAACCAGGAATCTAGATTATGGGAGAGGTGAAGGGAATTCCTAGGAAGACTGTGAAGTCCCAGGATGACAGCAGTGCAGGGGCCCAGAAAGGAAGAGGAGGACCAAGGTCTCTAGGGCAAATGCTTTAGGGAAAAAAAGAAGGTAAATAATAAGATTTTCTGTAATGTTGCTGAGAAAAATTAAAGAAGACCTATATAAATGGGGAGATATAACTTGTTCTTAGATTGGAAAACTGAATAGCATCAAGATGTCAATTCTCTGCTAACTGGGATAAAAATAATAAATATCCCAGAATTAGACCCAGCCATATGTAGACACTTGGCTTACCCCTATGCAATTCAGTGGGGAAAAGAAGGTATTTTCAATAAATGGTGCTGAAATGACTGGCTAACCATGTGGGGAAAAAATAAAACTGAACCCCTACCCTCCCATCATTCATCAAAATTAATTCAAGACAGATCTAAATGTTAAAGTGAAAACTATAAGGATTTTAGAAGACAACATGCAAGAATATCTTCCTGACCTTGGGGTAGGCAAAGATTTCTTGGAAGGATACAAAAGTCACAGCTATTAAAGAATTGCTTTAATTAATAATTTGGACTTCATCAAAATTAAAAACTTTTGGTCATCAAAAGGCTATTAATGGAGAGTGGAAGTGGCTCAAGTAGTTGAGCACTCACTTCCCACATGGGAGGTCCCGAGTTCGGTCCCCAGTGGCTCCTAAAAACAAAAACACAAACAACAAGCAAACACCCGAAAAAAACAACTCAGGGGAGCTGATGTGGCTCAATGATTGAGCACTGGCTTCCCACATACGAAGTTTGGGATTCAATCCCCGGCCCAGGTACCTAAAAAAAAAAAAAAAAAGGCTATTTAAGGGGAGCGGATGTAGCTCAGTGGTTGAGTGCCTGCTTCCCATGTACGAGGTCCTGGGCTCAATCCCTGATACCTCCTAAAGAAAAAAAAAAGACAAATAAGTGAAAAGGTAAGCCACAGACTGGGGTAAAATATTCTTAACATGTATATCTGGCAAAGGACACATATCCAGAATATATTAAGAAATCCTACAAATCAATAATGAAAAAGCAAAAAACAAAAAACAAAAAACAAAAACACCAACAATTTAAAAATTGGAGAAAAGACTTAAACAGGCACTTCACAAAAAATGATATATGAATGACCAATAAGCATATGAAAAGGTGCTCAATATGATCAGTCATCAGAGTAGTGAAAATTAAACCACAATATGATACCACTACACACCCACAAGAATGGCTAAAATTTAAAAATCTGACCATACCAAGTATTTAGGAAAGATGTAAAGCAACTGAAACTCTCATGAAATGCTGATAGAAAACTACTTGGCATTTTATCTTGAAGTCAAACATATTCCTACCCTATAATCCAACAATTCCACTCCTAGGTATATAACCAAGAAAAATGAAGACATTGCATAAGAATTTTCACAGCAGTTTTATTCATAATAGCCCCAAACTGGAAATAATCCAAATGTCTATAAACAAGAGAATAAATAAACAAATTGTGGAAAATGAATTCAATGGGGTATGTCATTAACAAAAAGGAACGAACTATTGAATAATTACATGCAACAATATGGATGAATCTTAAGAACAGTTTGTTGAGAGAAAGAAACCAGACACAAAATGGCACACATTCTATAATTCCATTTATGAAGTTCAAGAACAGGCAAAACGTAGGAGCAGGTGTGGCTCAAGAGGTTGAACACCTGCTTCCCACATGGAAGGTCCCGAGTTCAGACCCTGGTGCCTCCTAAAAACAACAACAAAAAACAAACAACAAGCAAACAGACGAAAAACCAGCTCAGGGGAGCCGGTGTAGCTAAGTGGTTGAGCGCTGGCTTCCCACCCATGAGTTCCCAGATTCAATCCCTGGCCTTGGTACCTAAAAACAAACAAACAAAAGAACGAACAGGCAAAACTAATTTATGGTGACATAAGAGTGGTTCATTGGATGGGTATTGACTGGAAAGAGCATGAGGGAAAATTCTGGGGTGACAGAAATGTATTTCTTGACCTGAGCAGAAGTCACAGGGAATACACATATGTAAAAGGTCAATGAGTTTGAACTTAAGTTTGGTGCATTTTACTCTATATAAATTAACCCTCACTAAAGTTGAAAAATAAGAGCAGAAACTTTTTTTTTTTAAAACATGGAAGCAAGTACCAGAAGAAACTGTCAAGAGTTTAAAGTAGCAGCTGTTGTTCTTCAGAACAAATCTTTTAGTGCTATTTAGTGTTATGAATATTTGACAGTAAACTTGAAAATAAATTTCTAAAAATTGCTTTCCCACAAATAGCCATTGTCGGGCACATAGTAAATGTTCAGTAAGGATTTATGATACGAAGGAAAGAAAAGGAAAGAAAGAGAGAAGGAAAGAGGGAGGCAGGAGGACAAATCCTGTTGTAGTGTTTGATATTTTGGTGGCAGACTAGTAATAAAAGATTCAAAAACTGAAGATTCCACATCACTGACTAAATAGTTCACAAAATTGTCGTTCTTCTCACCAATCTAATGCACATTATTAAATGTCCTGAATGCCAGAATCAAGGTGGCCAGTCCAACCAGCTGTGACCTGAGGTGAGTGCTTTCACCTCTGTAGACTAGTTTCTTCACCTGCAAAGGAAACCGTAGACTATCTGTTCTCACGTGTCCACTGACTCTCTAGCCCTGAGGTTTCTAGGATTTATAACCCTTAGGTTCAAAGCCCTAATGCATCCAGTCCTTTAAAATTTCCACTGACCTTCCCTCTTAGGACTTACCTGCTAAAGAGGTTTCACATAAAACATTTTCCAAGGAGCTGTGTCTGCCCTGGCCAGCTTCCTTGAGTTTATCTGGATGGTCTTTTGTGACGTACTCCTCGCTCCACTCTTTAACATCCTTAGGCTGCCTCCACACACCAGATGGGAGATGGCCCTTGGACTGGATGTCAGCTGAAAGGCAAGACTTGAGGTTTTCTTCTGCTTCTGGAATGTTTGGGTTCACTCCTAAAAAATAATATTTACTCTCAAGGTCTGACATTTAAAAAACAAATTATGTTTGTTACTATTATGCCCCTGCGTGGGTACAACTATCTCTTGAGGATTAATAGTGACCTCTCCCAAATATATCACTTAAGAATCTAAAATTTCCTCAGCTGCCAAGGTCACCTCTCTCTGTTTCTGATCTATACATCCTTAACTACTTTGTATGTAGTCTCTACTAAATAAGGCAGTTTAAAAAATAAACAAAATAATATAATTAATTTGTGGTAATATGTATTGACTCCCCATGTCCATTTCCTTTCAGATGAGCATACCAGGTACAGAAAGAAGAGAACAAAGGTTGCCAAAGACAATGTCTTCGTTTGCAGTTTGTTCTCCTTGACCCTGATGATGCTAAATTGCAGAAAGGAAAGAGGGAAAGAGGGAGATGAAGTAATAGATAAAATTCTGGTGAATTGACTACTAAGTAATAACTTTTAAATTAAATAAACCATAAAATATGGGGGCCATAGAAAAACTCATGTCATGCTACATATACACCTGTGAGTTCTTAATTCATGGGCAGTTGAAATAAACCAGAAAGAACGGAAAACACTGGTTTTGTCTCAAACTTCCCCAACCTTTCTCTCTCCTTGGGTTTAATTGAATAGCTGACCTGCTCCAGCATACACTTGGGAATCTTAGTAACCATAATGCTTTACCTGTCTGGGTTATGTCATGCCTGGTTAGGGAATGAGGGTGTAGAGGCAGGGACAATGAAAGAGGGAAGGGCAGTATTGCTGGAAGAAAAGAGAACTCACATAAGAGCACTTACCAGGGCCCATAATTCCCTTCACATTACTCTCTCCTGCATGAACGGATCTGGACTCTTGGGCTGCAGAAAGAAGGAAAGCTTTCATTCAGCATTTGTTCCACTAACATGGACTGAGCTAGGCAATGGGGACAGACTCGCAGGTGTGGAAGATCGAACAAGAAAAGAAGAAAATTACAGTGTAATGCAGCAAGTACTATTTTCTCATCTGTAAAAAAGTTTTAATAGTACCCACCTCATAGGATCAGTATAAGAATGAAATCAGTTAATGCATGTAAACTGCTTAAAGTAGTCCCTGGCACACAGTAAGCTCTAAATTACTGTTTAATTACGATGGTGCAGGTGGTGATGGTGTCAAAATGAAAGTCAGACCCTATCACACCTCTGCTTAACCTTCCACTGGCTTCCCATTTCAGCATAAAAGCCAGTCTTTATAGTGATGATCAGGCCTCCCCCAACCCCCACCTGCTGTTCCTTTTTTTTTTTTTTTAATAACCTCATCTATTGTGTCCTTCCCTTGCTCACTCTGCTTTAGCCCCTCTGATCTTGATTCCCAGGTTATTATCAAGAGTACCAAAATCTACCAAGAAAGGTAAGGAAACAGTTTTAGTGGAATGGTAGGGTTGGAAACCAATATTGAAAAGAGTAGAATAAATAGGAGCTAAGAAAGAGGAGATAGAGAGTAGAACCATATCTTTCCAAAAGTTTAGCTTTTCATTATCTTGAGCAAAACTGGTCTAGGGGGAAAGGCTGATTGTATAAAAAGATATCTTCTTAAAACACACACACACACACACACACAGAGGCATAACGTTTGCAAGACATTACAAAATAAAACATTGAAAAATTAAAAAATATATATGTATAAAAAGATATCTTCTTGAAGATTTCTTGGGTGGGGGTGGGAGCCCAAAGGGAAGGTATACTTGGTCCTGTAAAATGACATTTTCAGACTCGTCAGCTGTACAATCGTAAGGCACATAAAGGAAGCTCCACATCAGAAAGCCCACCTAAGGAGGTTGCCTTCTCAAATAGAGGGCTACCATTTGTGGTCAGCAGCCTCTAACATGGCCCCACTTACCCCTGTCCCCAGGCGTCCATATGCTGATGTGGGCCCTTCCCTTGAGTGTAGGCTGGATTTAGTGGTTTGTTTCTAATGAATAGAATACAGCAGATGCGATGGACTGCCACTTCCAAGATTAGGTTATAAAAACACTGTGGTTTTTTGTCTTGGGCCCTCTCTCTCATTCTCCCTCTCTCAAGGATATTTTGCCTTGGGGGAAGTCAGTTGCTCTTGGGTGAGGCCTGCATGGACCACAGCCTGCCAATGCCCTACTGAGTAAGGCTGCAAGTGGGTGCCCCCTGAGTAGAGATATCAGATGAGGGAAGCGGCTGTGGCTCAATCAGTGGGGCTCCCGTTTACCATATGGGGGGCCCCGGGTTCGGTTCCCGGGGCCTCCTGGTGAGGGCAGGCCCGCCCACACGGCGTGGTTGGCTGACCCAGCGAGCACAGGCAGCAAGGGAGGGGATAAATGAATAAATAAATAAAATCTTTAAAAAAAAAAAAAAAAAAAAAAAAGAGATATCAGATGACACTGCGGGCACAGCCTACAGCTTTACTGCACCCACATGAGAGACCCTGAAGCAGAGGCAGCCAGCCGAGCTGTGGCCACAATCCTGACTCAGAGAAACTATGAGGTAATGAGTGTTTGTTGTTTTCAGCTGCTGACTTTGGGGGCAATGGAAAATAATTGCACTGATTTATAAGTAATGGTTGGAAAGGCAACCCTTTCTGAAAATTTGGTCCTGTGATCCAGAGTTTTAACCTAAGCTACCACTAGTCTTAACCAGAATGTCCTATGGTAACACATTATTCCCTCATTTCTGCAGCAACTCAGTGGAATAAACGTCGACCATATCTACAAAGCTGGACAGGAAGGAAAAGTTGGCACTAAACAGCTAATTTTAATCCATTTGGGCACTGGATTCATTTGCATCTGTTGTCATCAGTGGATTCAACAAATCCTGTGATTGTTCATTTCCCTGAAGGGGGTTACACATTCTTTAAAGATTCACGGATTCGCATTTTGATAAATGGAATATGCTTTGGAAATACAACTTTTAAACTTTTCACTTGCAAACATGTCCAGCTGTCCCAGCACACTTTCCAAGCCCAGCCTCTTCTCTTCCCCAGCAATCATCCTCTCCTGTCTTGCTCTGCGTGTCACGGAGCAAAGAAAATACAGCGACCTGCAAGGAACCCACTCTCCAGAGGAATCAAGGGAGTTTTCCCAGGTTGCACCTATCAGCCTCTAAAATAATTACTCAAGTGGGTAAGAAAGTAAAACTAAAAAAAGAAAATCTGTACTTTGAAGTTACACTGAATTAAAAGCCATTTGATTGAGCTTTTAAATTCAGTTTTTCAGTTATAACTGATTCAATAATCAGTTGTTATCTGTGAATATATGAACCAAAAGTTTCCATAAACTATAAAGGTAGAAAACCACCAATACTCCTCCTGAGAAACTTACAATTGGTTGAGAAATCTTTGAGCCCATCTTTGGGGAATTTTCTACATGAGAACAACAAGAAAGAGGAAAATTCAACTAAACAATGTTAATATCTACATTCACTCTCCTGTATATAAGGTGCCTTGATAGACATTGTGGGGAATACAAAGATGCAGCCAACATTTTGTGTTTTGTTTTTTTTTCTGAGTTGAACACAGAAACATCCCTTGGAAAGCCACTTTCTTCAGCACCGACAGTCAGCAGGCCATTTTCAAACATCTGTTTTCTCAAATCAGGGATGTGGCTAATGAATGTTTTGTCCCACAGACAGCACCTGCTCTGGCTTTCCAGAGAAAAAGGAATACAGAGTTAGACCGCCGATTAGGGGAGACAGGACTTTGTCATGTCAGTGAAAAAAAAGCATAGAACTTTATCTATGTAAGAATATAGCTTTTTTTCTTAACTTTTTATTTTAAAGACCACAGCTATTTTTTAAATCTATATGCAGAGGATTAAGAAGGAGTGTGGAAAATAAAAAATGATTTAATAAAGCAAATAATTTTGTAAACATTTTCTCCTATAAATGGTGTGGTATTTATTGTACAATAAATTATTTTTAATCTACTTGCAATTTATCAGTACTCAGATAAGTATTTTCCCCCAAAAAGAGGCTCTTTTAAAATTGGGCAGACTATCCTGGACTCTTAGATCTTCTAAATTCTTCTAAATTCCAATTATAAGATGAAATATTCTGAGCAATACACCCTTTTCCTTTAATAAGAATGAAAGACTAAAATCCCTTCTTTACTATTACCTAAGCCCCAGGAAGCAAGGAAGAAAACCTTGGTGCATTCAGTATGATGGTGAACTGTACCTTTTTCATAGGCCTGAGAAGGCAAAAGGTTTGTGAAATCTTCACTTGGAAGAACAGGCTCAGGGATATTGATTGAGCGGAAAGGACTTCCTTGTGCTTGTGCCGGGCTGGCCTGTGACCCATGTTCTTCTTTTTGAGTTTTCCTAGGAAAATGAATCAAAGACAAGGCCAGCTAGGGTTTTAATACCTTCTGGGTTAGGAAGCGATTCAGTTCAGAACAATTCTGGAGAAATTTTCTGAATAATTAGGTTGAACCACACAAGATTACCATTTTTGTGACTCAAAATTGGTCAAACACCAGCAATGCATGTGGTTCAGCTTAATTCATCACTTATGCTGGAGAGAAAACTTGTGATATCCAGAAATAATCTTCTACTTATAATATTTACATTCTTATTTTCTGTTACCGACTTCTCTATCATCGGAATCTTTATAGATTTTACGGAGATGAAAATTTGCTTACCTTAACTAAAGCAACTAAAAGGTACCAGGAAGCAGCAGATCTTAACTGAAAACAATAACCCATTCTCCAGGATCACAGAAATACAGATATATTATTCCCAAATTTTAATTTAAAACTCCATAATATTAAGAACATATAACAGTAAAGATTATGTATTTTCAGTAAAGAAATTCTACTTGATTCAACCTTGTTGGGACACTGTTGAACATAAATTTATTTTCAATCATAGAAATAAAATAATAGCAACATTAGAGAAATTTTAGAAAACAGATTAAAAAATAGAAAACCACTGGTGGCCCTACTATCTTAACACAAGAGGCATTATTTTAAAATACATCCTTCCAGTTGTTTTGTATATTTTTACCGTTGTAATTAAAGTATGCGTGCGATTTTGCATCATTTTTATTTCACTTCGTATTGCATTAAGCACACTTTTCCATGTACATAGTCACCGTCTTTTTTCAGTATTAACCATTCAGAATAGCTCTGGAATGCCAGTGGCCAGCCAGTTATGTCCCGGTAGCGGGAGGTGCTCTCAGTGCTGTCTGCATAACCTGCTGCTTATGGGTTTGCTTCTGGTGGATTTTTTGTGACACTCACTTGGCCTTAACTTTTCGAGATTCTCTTCGCTTTTCCTGCTGAAGCTGTTCAATTTTCTGTTGCATTTCTTCTTGTTTGGAAGTGATGGCCTGGATCATCGACATGGCATTGCTCAGCTCTTCCTGAAAAATAAGAACAGATGTTTATTTAAACTGGTACATGGAGTAGGAGCACATAAACAATAATATCTTAGTACACAATAGGCTTTGGCTACAAATTTGTTGAATGAATGAATGGGAGATGAGAAATCTACTTCTGGTATAGCCTCAAATTTGTACACAAAGCTCCAAAAAAAAAAAAAAAAAAAAGAAGGAAAAACATGAAGTAGGTATTTCTCCATTATAACTAGTGAATGGGTAGAGGGAAAATTCCTATATTTGGTTTCTATGGGAAAAGGCAAGTTCTATACTTCTATTACTATGACCAAGCATCTGTTTCCAGCAGGGAAATGGAAAAGGGGCCTACCTTGAAATAGTTTAATGAATTCTTCATCTCGGTAACTTTTTCTTCCATGGAACATCTGCAGCTCTTAACCTTTTCTTCCAAAGCATATTCTCCATGTTGAATTCTTGACAATTCCTGCATTGCTTCCGTGAAGCCAGTCTTGAGTTCGGAGGCTAGAGCCTGCAACTACATAATGAAGGAAGAGTAGTTTCAGGTTGTTCTGAGTTATGGAAAATGGTGCTGTTGCCCTGAACTTTTCTTTTGAGTAACCAAGCTCTTGAACTCGACAGACTTCATTTATTTATAAAGTTGGGATGGCTTAAGGCAACTTGGCTTCATTCATCTGGGGAAAAGAGAGTCTTTTTTATACTGCACATGCCAAGCGTGGTAAGTGACAAAAAAGCAATTCATTAAGTTTACAAGAGCTCCTGCAAAGACCTATTTAATATCAAATGTTGAATTAAAATGAGATTTACTTGAAAAGCAACATATACATGTGAAAGACCATCTTGATCTGGTAACTTCGAAATCTGTGAAAGCAGCAGCAATGAGTCACTTTCTTCCTGGTTATTATGAGAAGATAAAGATATTCAGTTCTTTTTTTCTTCAGAAATGAAAGGATAAAAAGACTAATAATTCATTATAACTGAGAGTTTCTTTGAAAGGGAGGAAGTTTTTTTTTTATTCTTGGATGATATCATGGGTTAGGAGATAATGGCATTTTTAATGGCGGTAAGCTTCAATCCCAAAGGAAGGTGTGGAAACATCTCCAATGGTATGAGCTCAGAGTGGTGTTGTCAGTGATGTGAATCATCTCCAGCACACAAGCCGGTAGTGTAGGAGTGTATACATTGGGCTTCTATTGTCAATTCCACACCCTGAAAAGGGTGTCAGGTTTGGAGTCAGAAAAACCAGGGTTCAAATCCTCGCTCCCTCCTACAAGTACTGTCTTCTTAAGCAAGTGGGTTGCCTTCTTTGAAACAACTTTCTTCTCTGTAAAATAGCTATGATAATATCTATTTCTTGAGAGTTAAATGAGTAAATGCAGGTAAGTTGCCTTGACAGCACATGCTGGATACACAGAGCTGTTCAACAAGTTTTAAATCTTCTCCTTGCTTAAGTGGCAAATCAAAAGTTAAGCACAGACAGAAATGTGGAGAAAACAGAGCACTTCTAAAGTTCAGTTTTATTTATTGAACAAATGAAAAAAACATTTTCAACAGACAGTAAGTTACTAATAACAGTGAGATAATAACATTCTTTTCCCGACATTAATGATCCTACCCCTACTAAGCACAGGCACACTTAGCTCCAGAGCTCTCTTTAAAACAGAACTTTTTTAGAAGGTTTATCCTATAATTTCAAATATCCACCAAATATTCTTGTTTTAAAAGAATGAAAACTAAAGTCCAAACAAAGTTCCTTTAAACATGTGTTTCTAAGCATTTTCCTTATCTGTCATCCAAAAGGTCCCAGCTTACCTTGGCATCCCTCACTATAAAATAACTTAGTCTCCTACACCACTTTTTTTTTTTTTTTTTAAAGAAAATATAGGGTTTTGTGGTTCACCTGTACTTCACAAAGCATTTCTTTCTAGGACTGGGAGTAGTAGAGGAACCTGAGGAAAAAAAGCAAGACCTGTCAAGGGTTTGGAGCTGGAAAACAGAGGAAAATAGCAGGGACTAGGAGAAATCTTTTTTTTTTTTTTTTTTTTTTTTAATTTTACCGGCAGGTCCTGGGGATCGAACCCAGGTCCCTCCATATGGGAGACGGACACCCAACCATTTGAGCCACATCCGCCTCCCCCATTTTTATTTTTAATTCATCTTTGTAGTAGATTTTGGCCCTTGCCTTGATTCAGTCATCATGATTGACTAAATCACCAGACCAACTACTCTCTGATCTGTTCATTTTCTTTATGTAAATTCAACTTCTGTGAGCAAAGTAAACAAAATTGATGGCTATATAATGCCAAAGCAAAACATATGCAGGTTTTTTAATTGAAGGAAAGAGACCTTGACAATCACTCAAGTGCACTGACACTCAGTTTTCCCACTTGAAAATAAAAGGGAAGCACAATCCAACAAAAATAGGTTCCATTATCACTGCTCCCTTGGATGGCTTGTGGAGTTTTCCCCAGGAGCCACAGGCAGTAGCAGACTCCTAAGGGAAAGACTTTTCTTGGACTGTAGAACCCCAGCTCTGGCTATCGAAATTTCTAACAACCGGGTTTCTATAGAGACTTTGAGAATTATATAGAGATTTTGAGTCATAAACATTTTTCCTTCCCAAATATTAATTTGAGCCCCTTGGGTACCTGCAACTGAAGTAACACTACAGCTTTATAAACAGCTTCAGAACCACTGACCAGCCAGGGAGGGTTAGCCATAGGGCACACAAGCACAACCTGAGACAACATGTCCCTAAGCACTTGTGGCTCTTACCATCTTTAGCTGCTACACACTGGTTTTCCAATACCAATCTGACCATTCACTTGTGATTAAAAAAGACTCTGAAGACATGGTCTTCACATCTTTTCTTTGCTCTCTCCTCGGCTTTCTTATTTGACAGCCCACAGCCCACCCCAAGGATTAGAAATGGGTTTCTACCTTGTTCTCCAGGGAGCTGAACACGTTCCTCATCTCGTTGATTTTTTCATGAAGCTGCTCTAGAGAGGATATGATCCCTCCATCCTGCCGCTGGAGGCGGGCTCCCACTGGAGGTAGGTTCAGGGAAGGCATGTACTTCGAAGCCTAGGGTACCACAGAGGGCATCTTAGGCTCAGAGAAATAGGGGAGAGGAGTCCGAATTCTTCCTATTTCCTGCTCTTAATTTCTGTTTCTCAATTTTCTTTACTCTCTTGGCTTCATAATTCTTCTGACGATGAATTTTAATCAGGGTCGTCCAATATGTTTGTCCACCAAAGCTCCCTCAGGCCTCAAACTAAATTTTCATTAGTTCCAACTTGTTTTTTCTTATGAGTTTCCCTTCCTTTCTGTCCTATTACCAATGTCAGCAAGCTACTATGAAGCACATTCAGGGGACCAGGTCTGAGCTTTGGGAATTCTGCAAAGTCAAATGTCAAGGTTTGAGAAACCTCCACAATTCAGGCCAAATTCCCACAACATGTAACTAAAGGCTCTAGGAGAGCAAAAGCCCAGGTGTTTTGAAGCAAGGCTTGCCTTGGTTTTCCCCCTAAACCAGGGACACTGCAGAAGAATTACGGTCTTTCTGACAGCTGCCAGCTTCCTAATTTTAGGCCTCTTTATTAATCCCTAGAAATGCAATGACATAAAACACAAAGGAGGCAGCAGGTAATTTGAACAATCAAGAGTAGATCTCCCAAATCCACTCCTCTACATTCCCTGCAGGAGTTGACTTTTAGAGTTATTCTTACAGGACCCTATTGAAGTTGAAGTGAGGCCTGGTAGGCTGGAAATTTATTTTATTAGTCCCTGGATGCATGGCAGGCCTGGTAGAGTCCACCTCTCTGGTGTTAGAACATTCATCAATGGCAACGGGAGCATGGGGATCAAACAGCACTTTCAAATCCTGGAAAATTTTCATTGGCAGTTTTGATGATGAAACCTGTTACTGTAGGACTGGTTCCCATAGTTTTTCATTGAGAGGTCCTTTTAGCACATGACCTATTTTGTTAAATTACTTCCATTACAGAGAAAAATAAAGAAAAAAGAGAATCATCCCACATCTCATGCCTTCGATATAGCAATTAACATTTTGGTGTATTTCCTTCTGCTTTGTTCTATGCATATAAGTGCATATATTTATGTGATTGCAATCACACTATAGATCCATTTTGACTCTGCCCCTACTCCTTTTGCCCAACACTCTTGTAAGCCCTTTCCATTATCCTTCAAATTTTTTACAAAATATTTACTATTTTTATTTATTTATTTATTTATTATTTTTTTATTTTTTTATTTTTAAAGATTTTTATTTATTTATTCATTTATCCCCCCCTTGCTGCTTGTGCTCGCTGGGTCAGCCAACCACGCCATGCGGGTGGGCCTGCCCCCACCAGGAGGCCCCGGGAACCGAACCCAGGGCCTCCCATATGGTAAACGGGAGCCCCACTGATTGAGCCACAGCCGCTTCCCTACTATTTTTAATGACTGCATAATATTCCGTCCTGTGGATGTGACAGGCTTTACCTACGCATTCATTTTAGTTGGAAATGTATAGTGCTTGTGATTTTTCAATATTATAAATAATGCTGGCATACATGCTTTTAAAAACACTTTAAAAATTATTTTTTATTATTTTTAGGTACCAGGGCTGGGAATTGAAACCGGGACCTCATATGTGGGAGGCAGGCACTCAACCACTTGAGCTACATCCACTCCTCATGCTTTTTATTTAAAGGTTTATATGTGTTTCAGACTATTTCCTGTGAAAAACTCCTAAATAGGAAATCATTGATTCAAAGAATTTTAGATAGTATTGACCCAAAGGGGAGGTTGCAATAGATTCAATTAATTAATAAGTATGCAAAATATATTTGACCAGAGGGTTCAAAAAAAGTTGTAATGATATGGTTCTATATTCTTGAAAACTTTCTTTATGGTATATAATGTCCTAAATGTAAACTTAGAAAAATATGTCTTGGGCAATAAGATACCTGAAAGATAAGAACTATAAATGGAGGAAGCTGCAGGGTTTACTTTCTTAAGACCGTGGTGAACCATAAACACAGCTGGAGTTACAAGCATTAGTGTGAGGGTTGGGCTGAGACTTAACCCAGTTACCACATCTGATGCCTTCGTTGTGGGAACACGCCTGTCCTCGTGTTAATGGAATCATAATAAAAGAAATCCATATGCGAAATGAAATAATCAAGGGTGAAGCCTCTGGAAAAAGATAGGAGTGGACTTTGAAAAGGATACGTGCAGTGAACAAAGGATAAGAAAATAGAATGTAGACTTGGGTTCAAATAAAAGGGACACTACTGAGCCTGCAAACCCAAGGTGTGGTGGTGTGTCCACACTGATTCATCTGTTCTCAGGGTAATTTTACCTGGACTGAACCTGGGAGATGGTAGAGCTCACTCTCTTGTTGGCGTCTGGGACCTGATTTCATTTACTTTGCCTTCCTATCACCATGAAGGCCAAATGCATCCAGAGGTTGTAGAACAGAGAGCCAAAGAAGGGTGTGATCGTTTCAACACTTCTGCTACATTCTGACTAATTATTTTCCTAAAAGATTCCACCAATATACACATACTCATCAGAACTAAAATATAATACTTCTTGTTTTCATCATTGCTTCTGTGAGCTTCAACCTTTCCTATTTTTTAGCCATTTGTGATTTTACTTTGGCAAATTTTTGCCCATATTCTACTGGGATCTCAGGTTTTTTTAAAATTAATTTTTAAGAAATTTATATATCATTAAATCTTTGTAATATTTTTGTAAGTATTTTTCTAATTTTATTTGCCTTTGGATTTGTTTAAAATATTATTATGTTGGAAAATTTTAAAATTACAATGTGGATGACTTCTCTAACCCTTTTATTTGTGATTTATTCCACTCTTATTTTGTTGCTTAGAAAGACATTCACATCCAGAGGCAAAATAAAGATGCACTTATCAAACTAAACTGTTATGGTTGGATTCTTTTCAACTTTGAAGCTTACTTTGATTAGGGTACAAAGTAAGGATCTCTTATTTTACCAAAGAACCAGACAATTTTTCCAACATCATTTGCCAGGTTGAATGATTACATCAGACCTCTTGGCTCAAAACAATATATGGAGCTTGTAGATAATCATTCACCTAATATTTATTAATGTGTACTATATGCCAAGCACTGTATTTTATGCTGAAAATACAACAGAGATCAAAATGGACTAAATCCCTGCCCTTGGAGCGTACATTCTAGTGGATAAGATAGACAATACAAAAACAAACAAGTTAATGTCTACTATAATGTCAAGTAGGGAGGGATTCTATCAATAAAATAAAATAAAGGAGATAGAGAATGGCTAGAATTTCATCTTTTGCTTCAAATACTTTCCCTTCTGGTATAGATTATATTCTATTATGGTTAACCCCTCCTCATTGCCTCCTTCCTCTTCCTCTTCTTTTTTCTTTACTTCTTCTCCTCCTCTTCTTCTTTTGGTTAAATGTTGCTTGGAGTAAGCAGACTGAGGCTTAGGAAGCATTCTTTTAAAACCAGGAAGGGGTTGTTTGTAATCATAGCATCCCAGAGGTCACATAGACCGACTTGACTCCACTGCTTCGTTTGTGCCACTGTGAACAGATATACTTGGATCTGAGAGGCAATAAAATAATGAGGCCACCCCCTCTGCAGCTATCTTTAGCCAACATTCAGGGAGTGACCTACATAAAATCTATAATAGGCTTTAAATCATACCTGAGTTTAAAGATGTGCTTGCACTCATTCAAATGCCACATACGGGTCAGACGCCAACAGAGGGGAAGTGGACAAATGAGGCATCGGATCTGCACTCAGTGAAGACCTGCTTCTGCTTCCAGACCTTCGTTCAAGTTGGCCCCTCTGCCTGAAATACCCCTCCCCAATATCCACTTACCAAATGTCCAACTTGCCTTTAAATGCCTGGTTCAAATCCTCCAGTCAATGTTAATTCATCCCTCTCCTGTACCCCATAGAATTTTATCCATGCCTCTGTTGTAATCCTTTCAACAGCCCACTTTACCTGAGCTCTTTAGTATATGTATTTTACAGGTTGTGGATGCTTAAAAAATCAATGAGAATGTCTGTTTCATTTGTTTCATCTCCTATCAGACCAAGTAACTTTGCACACAGTAACTGCTCAATAAATATGCATTCGATTGACACGAGGCTGCTTCTCTGACCCCTACCACTGCTGGTCTGAGTCTAAGAGCACTATGGATAAAGAAATGTTTTCTGCCTCCCGTGCTAGCCTGCCCTTTTTGGGCCCACAACGATGATCTTTTTCAAAATTCTGGGGATTAGCTGTTATTTTCAGTTGACTGTCACTTAATCTCAACAAATCTAAATAACATTTCCCCAAGCCATGTGGTCCTCTATTTGGGAGCTCTCTCTTTTTCCTAGTTACCAGGACTCAAAACCTTAAAGTGAAATCACACTTTCTCCCAAGCCCCACCAAGCCTTGTCAATTCATTCTTCCTTCTCATTTATTCCATATAAAACTGACTTAACTCCAGAGAGGAGCATGGGTTTCCCTAGCCCAAGCTATTTTCATAGTACAAATTATATCAGAAAAAACAGTCCGTGAGGTAACGGGGATTGAACCCAAGATCTTATACATGGGAAGCAGGTGCTCAACCACTGAGCTACATCCACTTCTGGTCCGTGATTTTTAAGGAAAGAAATTTATTTTAAATTTACACTGGGAAGATAGATGTCAAGTGAGTATTATTTAAAGAGCCAAAGCAGCCCTTAGGGCAAAGATAGAACATTTTGCAGAACTTTTCTCTTCCTTGTAAATTAAATTATTCCTATTCTTTAAAAGAAGCTTTAAAATTTTGTTTTGATCACCATATTTGAACATTTGCAGTGTTAACCTATTTCAATTCTCAGCTCTCCCCACTAACATAGGAAAATAGAAAAGCAGGTCTTGATCTCTTCTCTTTGATGGGAAGGCTGTTGTGCAATGTAATGGCCATGTTGATAATGGAAGCAGGAAAGAAGAGCAGAGTCTGTATGTGGTGGTGGTGATGGGGGGGTGGGGGGAGGAGGGGGAGGGTGAATTTTATAACCTGGATAACTTGTCTTTCAATGATCGGTTTCCTCAGAAGTCCAACGTGAATGATGCTCTCTGCCCTGCCTATCTTGCAAACTTGTCACAAGAACAAATGCAATAGCATTTGTATGCTATAAAAAAAAGCTCTGTTGATAAAGGACAGTCATCATTTTTACACATGGAAGTAGTCAGAGCAATTTCTTTGTCTTTACCTGGTAAATCTGTGTGGAAGGGTTGTTCATCAGCATGTGCTCATTCTCTCCTGTAAGGAGAAAGAGATTTGTTCACTCAACATGACTCATTCTGTCCCTATCCTCTTCAGATACATACAAGGAACAAATGGATTTGTAGTATCCTACATCTATATCCATATAACAAGAAACAAATGATTCAAGAAGAATAAAAAATAAGATGGTGTAGGTGGTTTTTATATTCCTATCCTAATGACCAAACCATATCTGGCTGATGTACCTCTTGTAGTAGAAAACCATGTTCTACTACAGCAGTGGGGAAGTTTCTCAATCAAACTGAATGAGCAAAGGAAACACACATGAGGTATCTCCTTCATATTCTTGGAGCTGATTGAAATTTACCTGGGGGGAAAGTTCTAGAGTCAAGAAGGTTGCTTTTCACCAGACATCTGCCTTGTTCTTCTCAAAATGCCTGCATAAATGTCCCCTACTGTTTGGAAGTTCTTCAGAAAGTTACGTATAGATCTACCATATGACCCAGCAATTTAACTCCTAGGTATATACCCAAAAGAATTGCAAACAGGGACTCAAACAGATACTTGTACAACAATGCTCATAGCAGTATTATTCACAATAGCCAAACAACCCAAGTGTCGATCTACAGATGGATGGTTAAACAAAATGTGGTATATTCATACAATGGAATATTATTCATCCATAGAAAGAAATGAAATTATGATACATACTTCAATATGGATGGATCTTGAAAACATTATGCCAAGAAGCCAGACACAAAAGGTCACATATTGTGTAATTCCTTTTATAGCAAATGTTCAAGATAGGCAATTTCATAAAGACAGAGAATTACATAAGAGGTTACCAGGGGCCAGGGGAAATGGGGAGTGGGAGTTATTGCTTAAAGAGTACAGTGTTTCTGTTTGGGGTGGTGAAAAAGTTTTAGTAGTAGATGGTGGTAGTGGTTGCACATTGTGATAATTAATGCCTCTGAGTTGCACACTTAAAATGTTTTAAATGGTAAATTTTATGATATATAAATGTTACCACAATTTTAAAAATTTTAATGTCCCCTGCTGTTTCTGCCTCTGGCCTTTGCCAAACTTCTGAACTCCACCCTCCTGTCATTGCAAAGCTCAGCTAAGGGAATTTTGCTGTCCTTTTGGGCAAAAGGGCAGATGGAAGGGAATGGCCAATGGAATGGTTCTGGGAATGATGCAGGCAGGAGAAAAACAGTGTTGTGGGACACACAGCATAAAAACAAAAGAAGTAGGAACTTGGAAACACCATTTACAATGTAGGGAGACCAAATATGGGTCTAGAATGTACCTTTCAGAACCACATTGTTGGCCATGAGGACCAGGCAACCAATGTAAAACATTTAGCTCCTCTGATCCATTTAGCTACATGTCCATTGCGTCACATTGTGTGAATCAAGCATTTATAGCTGAAACCCCTGGTTGTGAACATTTGGTTACATAGGTGTATATACTGTTCTCCAAAAATATGCTATACAGGAAACTCCTCCTTAGAGGAACCAGCCTCAGTATTCAAAGTTCATAAATATTGTATAATCTCAGCCCAGAACTTATACAGAGAGAGGCCTGTTATAAAATCCAGATGGTTTGAGATCACTAAAACACCTTGCACAAGCTTCAGTAAAGATTATTTGACCCATTTCACATTATGTTCAAGCAGTCTGGTGTAATAGCAAGAACCAGCACTTGGGAACAGAGCTCAGGCTCCCAGGTCTACCTGTGCCACTTAATAGTGTGGCCTGGCTTCTCTATGTTGTTTCCTCATCTGTAAAAAGCAGATGGTAACAGAACCTACTTCTAGATGGTTTCTGTACAGATTAAAAGAGAGAGCATTTAGGAAACAGGCTAGCCTAGAAAACGTTTGATATCTTAGTTGAATAGAATCCTGGTCTTATTCAACAGGTTGTTCGGAGGCAAGAAAAGGCTATTGCTAAGAAAAACAATAAGACCAAATTAGAGAGGTTTTTTCCCCCTGTTTCTCCAGCACCAGGTCTATGCTCTTCAGGAGCATCATACAATGGTAGGGAAGCAACAGCAATCAAGTTAACCTATTGTCATGTTTTGAGACTGGCAAGACAAGACTAAAACCTACATTGCTTGAATCCTGAGCCTGAAAGCAAGACATAGGAAAAAGCTGACCTTGCTTTGTTCTGGTTTTTTCCATGGTGCCTGTTGCTTCTCTCCTCCAGCTTATTCCTCAACATTGCATCATCGTTGTCCCTGGATCAGGCCACCCCTTCTTCCCTGGACCTGTCAATTCAAATCAAGAGTCAAGGAAAGCAGGCAGAACTGGCAGGGCAACTGGACTTAATTTGTGTGCAAACTAAAAAAAATGCAAATGAACACAGCTGTTAGAGAGAACTTGAGGTTTATGTAATTTCAGAAGAGTAAAGATATTGAGTAAATATTTAGCTCCAGTTTTAAAGGTAAATATCACTTTCTGAATAAGCATAAAATTCATTCTTAAAATTGTGGTAGTTTTTGTTTGTTTGTTTGTTTGTTTTTTAGGTACCGGGGCCGGGTATTAAACTTGGGACCTCGTATGTGGGAAGCCGGCACTCAACCACTGAGCCACATCGGTTCCCCATGTGGTAGTTTTTAATAGGCTACATTCTCTTTTGGAGAGATTTTATTAGCAAGACATAGTTTGGGGAAATTGTTTTAAGAAGGAAAAACTTGGGCAAATGACAGTCAATGCATTCGTTTCCCACTGTCTGGTGCAGACAGTTTAGGAAGTTCCAGCTGCTCCAGGACAGTTGTACTACGCGATTTGGGGGCATTGTTCCTGGCCACTTAATCCCAAACTTGGTTTTCCAGTCCCCCAGCGATTCTGTGAGCTGCCCACATCCTGTCAACATATTTCTTTGTTGATTAAATTAGCCAGAGTTGATTTCTGTCCCTCGTACCTAAGAGCTCTGACTGAATCAATCAGGATATATTAACACCATCCAAGTTTGAGAAAACACAGGTTAAAACTTGTTCATCACTCTAGAAAAGATAAATCCACTCTATAGTGACAAATTGAAGACCAGTAGTTGCCAAGTTCAGGGGAAGGGAAGGGGCACAGGGAGACTTTTAGGGTGATAGAAATGTTCTATTGCTTAATTGTGGTAGGGTTTTACAGATGCATAAATTTGTCAAAACTCATCAAAATGTGTATTTTAATTGGGTGCATCTTATCCTCTGTAAATTATAACTCAACAAAACTGACTTAAAACTTGCATTTGCATACTGAAGTCTATAAAGCAAAATAATAAATTGGTAGGGACAAGAAGGCGCCCTTCGATGAAGACGCACTTGGGAACAGCTACATAGTTATATTCGAGGGATATAAAGAAAGCCCCAAAGTCAAGGCCATAACTGTTTGGAATTGTTCACATTTTTCACATGAGTGTGAAAGTTCTGTCAAGATAGGGCATCTTCCCTAGCTTTCAGAATCTTCCCGTAGCTGATATAAGCATTATAAAGGTAAAGCCTTTCTTCTCCTTAGCAATTATTAATTTGTTTGAAATCCAATGAATTCCATGAGGAATATAATTAAATCACAGAATGTTAGAGCTGAAAAGGCTCTGAGAAAATTATTTCATCCAGCTACTTCATTATTAAGTAAATCTGCTGAGGCCTGGAGAGGGGAAGATAAGTGACCTGCCTAAGACCACATGGCTTTTAAAACTATTGTTAGAAATGATTTCTGTTAATATTTGAAAAAACTGAAATATTTAAAGCCATATTTTAATGAGATTTTTATAAATAATTATGGATCACTTAATTATATAATCTACAACTAACTGGAAAAAACAACAAAAAAATCCTTGTATATCACAGGCAAAATTAAAATTATACGTTTCCAGAGCTAGGACATCATTAAACTCATATATGTATTATATGGTCACTGATTTCAAGACATCATGAAAGATGGAAATTAATTAGAAATTTTCTTTTATTTATTTAATTTCAAAAGCAACAACATTGCATTAGAAAAAAATTGGAAAATATAAAGAAAAAAGTAATTATAATTCCACTACTTAAACAACCATCACCACAGGATGTGGTGTATAAATACTGAGCACTTAAAAAACACAAGTCTCTCCTCTCCAATGAGAAGTGGGGCATGCAGAGCTGCCAACTTCCAACACTGGTCTTAGCAGTCGGCCTCCCTGGGAGACCGGCCATGATGGAATCTCTTCCCCTGCTCTTTTTGACTCTCTGTTCTGTGCAAGGAATAAAGTATTCATTTACAAAAAACAAACAAACAAAAACCCATCATGATCATTTTGTTGTATTACCTGCCAGTCTTTTTTCTCTTGAATGTTTTACATAATTGTTACCAGAGTCTACTTATAATTTTATGTCTGTCTTTTTCATCTATATTGTATCAGAAGCATTTTACTTTCTTTTAAAAGTTGGATCATTATCATTCATGCTGTTTTTATTGTGGCCATTTTAGGAGAGGGAAGGAGCAGACCTTCCTGTCTGGCATTGCATTCCTTTTTCTGTCCTCATATAAGCATATGCAAACTATATAAAGTATATACATATATGAGGCGGGCTGTCACTGTAGGTTAATATTCTATTCCTCTGCATATTACCTTTCTCACTTAATAATACATAGTGGCAATCTCTCCAAGTTAATTGGTATAGATCTAAGAAATTATTTTTAATGGCTGCATAATATTTCACAATATGGGTGAACTGTGTTAATCATCTTGTATTGATGGGCATTCCCTTTATTTCCTTTTTTTCTTTGTCACTGCAAACAATACCCCAACAAACATCTTTGTACACAGAGTCCTACACATTGGCACTATTTCTATGAGTTTTAATAGATACGACTAGGCCGCTTTCCAAACAAGGTATCACTATTCTCATTTCCCCCAGCAACGCTGCCTGAGTACCTTCTCTCTTGCATTCCAGCCAGCAGGAGATGTCGACACTTTTCAGTTTTTGCCTGCCAATCGGATGGGTGACAAGTGATAATTCATAGCTGTTTTTGTGTCTATACATATATTTACTGGACATTTAGATTTGCTCTTCAGAGAATTACTTATTCCTCTGCTTTGCCTGCTTTTCTATGGGGGTAGTTTGCCTTTTTCTTATCATTAAGTAAGAGCTTTTGTCTAATAGATATTAACTCTTTATCTGCCATATGCATTATGAATATTTTTTCCAATCTATCTTTTTGTCTTTTGACTTTGTAAGGTTACTTTTGCTATTGAAACACTTAAAATTTTGTGAAGTCATATAGATCTAACTTTTTCCTTCCTTACTTCTAGGTTTCTGGAATTGATTTAAGAGCTCTATACAACCCCAAGCTTAAATATATTTTCTTGAATTTTCTTCTAAGGTTTTCATTACTTTTTAAATTTTAAGTTTTTAATTCATCTGAAATTTGTTTTTTGTTTTTTGGTTTTTTTTAAAGATTTCTTTATTTACTTTATCCATTTTAAACCCCCCCCTCCCCATTTACTGTTTTATGCCCATTCGCTGGGCAATTCTCTGTGTCTCTTTCCTGCCATCCCTTCTCATCCTCCTCTTCCAGTCTTCACTAGGATTTGATCCTGGAGACCTCCGATGTAGGAGGGAGGTGTTCTGCCGCCTGCACCACCTCAGTTCCTGGCTTTCAGCGCTTTCAAAGCATCTCGTCTTTTCTCTTCCCTGCGTCTCTCTCTTGTTACGTCATCATCTTGCTGCACGGCTCCCGGGGCCTGGGGGCTCACAGGCACACAGAGCCTGGCAGCCCATGCGCCTTCTATATATATATATTTTTTTTATTTTACCGGGAGGTCCCGGGGATCGAACCCAGGTCCCTCCATATGGCAGACGGACGCCCAACCATTTGAGCTACATCCGCCCCCCTGAAATTTGTTTTTATATATGGGTGAGGAAGTGTTCAACTTCCTTATCTTCCAGATAGATAGCTACTACTATCTATCTATCTATCTATCTATCTATCTATCTATCTATCTATCTA